>VZQC01007215.1:547507-629001 GCA_009823505.1 Rhizomys pruinosus
TCCTCCTCTGTGAAGTCTCTATTCAGATCTTTGCTCCATCTTTTGAATGATTCATTTGTTTTCTTTCTTCTTTGTTTTTTGAGTAGCTTGTATACTCTGGAAATTAATGCTTTGTCAGATGTATCTGCTGTGAAGGTTTCCTCCCACTCTGTGGGTCTTCTCCTCACTTCCTTTATTGCTTCCTTTGATGTACAGAAGCTTTTGAGTTTAATGAGGTCCCATTTGTCAATTGTCGATCTTATTTCTTGTGCAGCTGCTGTCTGATTTAGGAAGTCTTTTCCTACACCTATGTCTTGTAGTCTGCTGCCAAGCTTCTCTTCTATCACCTCCAGAGTTTGGGGTTTCACATTGAGGTCTTTGGTCCATCTGGAGTTGACCTTTGTACAAGGTGAGAGGTAGGGGTTTAATTTCATTCTTCTACAAGTGGTGATCCAGTTTTGCCAACACCACTTGCTGAAGATGCTGTCTTTCCTCCATTGTGTCTTCTTGGCCCCCTTGTCAAATATGAGGTGGCTGAAATTGTATGAGCTCAGGTTTGGATCTTCAGTTTTATTCCATTGGTCAACTGGTCTGTTTTTGTGCCAGTACCAAGCTGTTTTTATGACTATAGCCCTGTAGTATAGTTTGATGTCTGGTATAGCGATCCCCCCTGTATTGCTCTTTTCACTCAGGGTTGCTTTGGCTATTCGGGGTCTTTTGTTTTTCCAAATGAAATTGAGGATTTTTTTTTCCAAGCCTGTGAAGAAACTCTTGGGGATTTTGATTGGGATTGCATTAAATCTGTACACTAGTTTGGGTAGGATGGACATTTTTACTATATTTATTTTCCCAATCCATGAGCATGGGAGGTTTGTCCATCTTCTGATGTCTTCCTTAATTTCCTTTTTCAGGGGTTTAAAATTTTTGTTGTAGGGATCCTTGGTGTATTTGGTTAGGTTTGTTCCTAGGTATTTTATTGCTTTTGAGGCTATTGTGAGTGGGAAGGTCTCCTTGTAGTCATTCTTCAGTTGCTTGTTGTTGGTGTAAAGAAAGGTTACTGATTTTTCTAGATTTATTTTGTATCCTGCCACTTTACCAAAGGTCTTAATCATTTCTAGGAGTTTTCTGGTGGAGTTCTTAGCATCCCTGAGGTAGACAATCATATCATCAGCAAAAAGGGATAGCTTGACTTCCTCTTTTCCAATTAGAACTCCTTTAATTTCCTTTTCTTGCCTTATTGCCCTAGCAAGGGTTTCAAGCACTATATTGAAAAGGAGTGGTGATAGGGGGTGGCCTTGCCGAGTTCCTTCCTTTAAGGTGAATGCTTCTGTCGTTTCCCCATTTAGGATGATATTGGCTGTGGGTTTCCTGTATATGGCTTTGATTACATTGAGGAATGATCCCTCCAGTCCAATTCCCTCTAGGACTTTAAACATGAAGGGATGCTGGATTTTGTCAAAGGCTTTCTCCCCATCAATTGAGGTGATGGTGTGGTTTTTGTCCTTCAGTCCATTGATATGTTTGATGATATTTATTGACTTTCGTATGTTGAACCATCCCTGCATCTCTGGTATGAATCCAACTTTGTCATGGTGGATGATTTTGTTGATGTGGGTGTGTATGCAATTTGCCAGTATCCTGTTTAGAATTTTGGCATCTGGGGCTGGAGAGGTGGCCTAGTGGTTTAGAGCGCTGACAGCTCTTGCAGAAGACCCGGGTTTGATCCCCAGCACCCACATGGCGGCTGACAACCGTCTAAATACTCCAATTCCAGGAGAACTCCAGTTCCAGGGGAATCCGACACCCTCTTCTGACCTCCGCGGCATTGCACAGCACAGGTGCACAGACTTGCATGCAGACAGTACATTCATACACATACAGAAATAAATAAAATTAATAAAAAAAATAAAGAAAAAGAATTTTGGCATCTGTGTTCATTAGGGAGATGGGTCTATTGTTCTCCTTTTTGGTTGTTTCTTTCCCTGATTTTGGTAATAGCATGATGCTGGATTCATAGAAGGAATCTGGGAGAACTCCCTCCATTTGTATCCTTCTAAACAATTTGAGTAATAATGATTGTAAGTCTTTTCGAAATATTTTATAGAATTCTGCCGTGAAACCATCTGGGCCTGGGCATTTTTTGTTGGGAGGCTACTTATTGCATCCTCGATTTCTTCCTGTATTATTGGTCTGTTTAGGCTGTCAATCTCTTCTTGGTTGAGCTTTGATGATTCCCAGGATTTCAGATATTCATCCATTTCTTCTAGGTTTTCAAACTTAGTAGAGTATAGGTTTTTAAAGTAATCCCGTATGATTGTCTGGATCTTTTCATTGTCTGTTGTGATATTTCCCTTTTCATCACAGATTCTATTGAATTGGAGTTGTTCCCTCTTTCTTTTGGTTAAGTGGGCTAGAGGTCTATCTTGTTTATTCTCTCAAAGAACCAACTTTTGGATTCATTGATTTATTTTTGTATGGTTTTCTTTGTTTCTATTTCATTGATCTCTGCTCTGGTTTTTGTTATTTTTTCTTGTCTGCTCCGTTTAGGGTTCATTTGTTGTTGTCTCTCAAGTATTTTTAGCTGCAGCGTTAGATCATTCACTTGTGTTATTTCTGTTATTTTTAATGTAGGCACTTAGAGCTATAAACTTCCCTCTTAGGAATGATTTTAAAGTGTCCCATAGATTTTGCTGTGTTGTTTTATCATTGTCATTCAGTTCCAGGAATTTTTTATTTTTTCCTTTATCTCTTCCTTGACCCATTCATTATTCAGGAGAGTGTTGTTTAGTCTCCATGTGTTCTTGTAGGTTGGAGGGTTTATCCTGGTGTTGATATTGAGTTTTATTGCACTGTGGTCTGATAGAATGCATGAGATTATTTCAATCTTTTTATACTTGTTGAGTTTTTTTCTGTGTCCCAGTATATGGTCTATTTTTGAGAATGTTCCGTGAGGTGCTGAGTAGAAAGTGTATTCTCTGGTGTTTGGGTGAAATATTCGATAGATGTCTGTGAGGTCCATTTTGTGTATTGTGTCATTTAGCTCAGATGTCTCTCTGTTTATCCGTTGTCCTGTTGATCTGTCTAGGGGACTTAATGAGGTATTGAATTCCCCTACTATTAGTGTGCTGGGGTTAATCTGTGCCTTGAGATCCTGAAGAATTGTCTTTATAAAGTTTGGTGCACCAGTGTTTGGTGCATATATATTCATGATTGGGAAATCTTCATCATCAATTGTTCCTTTAATAAAGATGTAATGGCCTTCTTTGTCTCTTTTGATTTCTTTTACTTTGAATCTATTTTGTCTGATATTAGAATAGCCACACCTGCTTTCTTTTTGATACCATTTGCTTGGAATAATTTCTTCCATCCCTTCACCTTAAGTTGGTGCCTATCCTTGAAATTGAGATGTGTTTCTTGTAGACAGCATATAGATGGGTTTTGTTTCCTAATCCATTCTTCCAGTCTATGCCTTTTGATTGGGGAGTTTAGCCCAGTAATATTTAAGGTTATAATTGAAGGATGGATGTTGCTTCCTTTCACTTTATTATCCATTTGGACTTCTAGCCTCTGATTTTGCTCCTATGGTTATGTTTTTATTAGCCTTCTTTTCCTAGGTCTGAGGTTGTTTTGCTCCTCTCTTCCTGCCCTTTGAATTGCTTCAAGTATTTGTGATGAAGTGGTTGGGTTTTCCCAGAATGTATTCCATCCATCATGTTTATGTCTAGGAATTTGTTTCTCTCTCCTTCAACTATAGTCCACATTTTTACTGGGTAAAGTTATTCTGGGTTGGGATCCATAGTCCCTTAACACTGGGATGCTTTGCTACATGTTCTTCTTGGCTTTCATGAGCTCATGCACTGAGAAGTCAGTTTGTAATCCCCGATGGGTTTCCTGTTGTATGTGATTTGTTTTTCTTTTTAGCCCTCAGAATTTTCTCCGTTTGTTTTGGGCATCTAGCATTTTAACTATAATATGGCGTGGGGTGTTTCTTTTCTGATCTTGTCTGTTTGGGGTCCTATGTGCTTCTTGTATTTGTATGGGTTTGTCTATTTTTAGTTTGGGGAAGTTTTCATCTATTATTCTGTTGAAGATCTGATCAATACTATTCTCTTGAGATTCTTCTCCTTCCTCTATTCCTATGATACGGACGTTTGACCTTTTCATAGTGTCCCATATTTCCTGGTTGTTCCACGTTTGTGTATTTTTAAATTTTTCATAGTCTTTATTTGAGCTTTTTAATTGCTCTGTGTTATCTTCCAGATCTGATATTCTTTGTTCTGCTTCCTCCATTCTACTTCTGAGGCTTTTTCCTTTCCTTTCTTCTTGATTGAATGTGTGTTCTAATTCCTTTTTCATTTCATCCTGTGTTTTTTTTAGTACTTCCATTTCCTTTTTGAGCTCCTCAATCTCTTCTTGGTGCTTCTCAATTTCTAGATGCTCCTTACTTCTTTGGTTGGCTTCCTTTTTCAGTGTTTCTACTTCCTTTCGGAGTTTGTTTTTTTCTCCCTCTAGTTCTTTCTGGAGTTTGTCAATCAATTCCTTTAGTTATTTCCGAAGTTTGTCATTGTATCCCTCTAGGTCCTTTTTGAGTTTTTCATTCTCTCTTTAGTTCTCTGAATTCTTCTTTATTTTCTTCTCCCTCTTGTTCTTTCTGGAGTTTGTCAATCTGTTCCTTTAGTTCTTTCTGATGTTTGTCATTGTATCCCTCTAGGTCCTTTTTGAGTTTTTCATTCTCTCTCTTTAGTTCTCTGAATTCTTCTTTATGTTCTTTAATTTCTCTGCATAGATCTGCCATTATTCCTCTAAGATCTGTTCCTTGGGTCTCCTCCAAGGGTTTCCCATTGTAGCTATCTCCTACAGGTTTGGTAGAGCCTGGTGCAGGATTATCCTGTGCCTTTCCCATGTTGTCTGTTCTTTGTGTCCCTGGCATGTGGGCTTCCCTTTTGTGGTTCAGATCACAAATACCTTTTCACTATGTTAGAGGATGGTTTTGCTTTCCTCCTTCAGATGCTTTTTTTTTTCCTTTCCTCCTCCTTGTTTATGGAGTATTGAGTTGTATAGTTTTCAGGCTTTCAATTTTGTTTATATATTGGATATTGGAAACCACTCTTCTCTTCTTGTTCTGAAGTTTCTCCAAAATAAAGTCCACTGGGATTCTCACTGATTTCTGGCAGTTGTCGTGGGGGGGAGTATATGCCTGACTTAGACTGTGCCCTGGTACTTGCCTGAGTGACTTCCAGCTAGCCCACACAAAGGTGAAGAGGCACCGACCCAAACCCACCAACCGTCTGTTCTGGTGCGGAGGCACCGACCAAAACCCACTGACCTAGCCCATGCCCCTGTACCTGCTTGAGTGATTTGAGGATTCTTACCCACTTCCACATATCTATGCTCATTTGTTTATCTGGTTTGGGCTTGCATAGGACTTGTGTGCTGTGACCATTGCTGTGAGTTCCTAGGAGTGAATGATGTCTGGAAAATTCTGTCTTTGTTATTATCCACCACCTCTGTTTATTGCCATCTTTCTTCTCCCTCTCCTATAATGGTCCCTGATCCTCAGGAGGCAAATGTTTGATGTAGTTGCCCTATTCAGGAAAAACACTCTGCAATCTCTAATTTTCTCTGCACCTTGATGAGTTCTGTGTTTCTGTTTTAATCACCATTTCTGCATAAGAAAAATTCTCTGGTGAGAATAGGAAGATGCATTAATCTATGGATATAGCAGTGTCACTGGGAGTCAGTTAATATTTAATTAATAGAAAACTAGTACTGTGTTCCCCTGTATGTGCTGTGAGCTGACTAGCCTCAGGTTCCTAACCCCAATACCAATGTCAGGTATGGACTTCAAGCTAGAAAGAAACTCTAATAATATTAGTGACACCATTTCACAGATGGATATATCTAGATAGGCCAGTGTAGTTCACAGGATTTACATCTGCACTGGCTTGAGGTTTATTTTCTCCTTCCTGTAGAATAGATCGAATTTTCCAGAACTGTAGATGATAGCCAAAGGAAATGCTCAGAAGTCAGCACCAGCTTGATTTCTCCTTGTTTGTTCTACAGCTATGTATGTACTACCCTCAACAATAGGGTTTTACTGTCCAGTTCTTCTGGTTATCCAAGATTGGGCACAATGGCCAGTCTTGTTTGAGTGTCTACTGGACCCATGGTCAACGGCTTCATGAAGAGATCCATTCCTGGCATTTAGTTGTTTTCTTTTGTTTGTTTGTTTCTTAGCCTATGATGTCTAGAAGGGGCAATGTAACCCTGTTATAAGACAACTCCTATTAATCTCTTTTTTATAATGTGTATGTATAGTGGGAGGTTTTCATGTGGCTTTTATTAAAGTTCTTTAGTGTAATTATCACTCCACGCACTTCATTCTCCCTTCCCTCCCCTTCACTACCACCTTTAACACTTCCTTTCCCTTCACCTTCATATCACTGTGTTCTACCAACCTGACTGGAATTTCTCTCCACCATGGCCATTTATTAGTTTCTTGACCTGTCTGAATTTTCAAAATGAAACAAGCATATGTAAAATTTCAAAGCTAGCATCTGATTCTGAGAGAATATGTGATGCTTGTCTTCCAGAGTCTGTGTTACCTTAGGATGATTGTTTCTAGTTGAGAATTTCATAAATTTGTCTCTTTAAAGACCTGAACACTACTCTGTTGTATATGTGTAACAACCTTCATTATCCATTCGTCAATTGATAGACATCTGGGTTCTTTCCAATTTCTGGGTATTATGAAAAAGGAAACAAGGCTGGAGAGATGACCTATCTGTTAAGAGTGCTGACTGCTCTTACAGAGGACCCAGGTTCAATCCCCAGCACCACATAGCGGCTGAGAACTGTCTTTAACTCCAGTTCCAGGGGAATTCGACGCCCTCTTCTGACCTCTGAGGCATTGCACGATACAGGTGCACCAACCTACATGCAGACTGTACATTCATACACCTAAAAAAATAAAATTTGAAAAAGAAGAAAGAGAAAAAGAAAAAGGAAACAATGAACAGGGATGAACAGGTACTTCTATAGTAGGACATAGAAACTTTGGTATGTGCCCAAGAGCAGTATGATGGGGTCACGTGCTAAGTTGATGTCAAACTTCTAAAGGAATCTTCACACTGATTTCCATAGTGGCTACGCCCACTCTCACCAGGAATGGACGACAGTTCTCCTTTATCCATATCCTCATCAGCATTGTTGAGCTGAGATTTCAGAGAGTGACTCACACTGCCAAGGGTGGAAGGGGGCATAGATCCAGGGCATGATAGGATTTCTGTGACCCAAGGAAGTCTGATAGGTAAGATGCTGGAATGCCAGGGAGTCTCAGGAACAGAACTCTGAACCACAGGTTTGGGGCTGGATGAGAGCTGAAACGGTGGCGAGTGACTCAGGTTGTCAGCTACTGGAGGGCTGTGCAGACCCAGGATGGACTAGGATCCCTTCCACCAGAGGAAGTCTGAAAATTAACATAGCTCTATGCAAGGCAGTCTCCGGGACAGAACTCCAAACTGTAAGTCTGGGGGTGGGGAAAGATCTCTGAGAACCAGACTGGACTAATGGCTGAGGTGACTCATCTCACAAAGCCTGGAGCAATTTTATAACAGTTTTGAGGTAGTCCTCTGTCTTCAAATCTGATCTCCACCATTCAAACTATGAATGAATACAAATGAGTTTGGCTTATAATTTATGTTGGTTTAAAATCTTGATTTTATTTTTACCTTTTATTGAATTACATATTGAATTCACCAAAATGTAAACAATTTTATATGTAAAATTTTGAATGTGATTTTAATTTTTGAGTATAGTTTTAGTATTAATTATTGTAGGTGCTAGATATTTATTTGTTTTATATTAGCAACTTTCTCTTTATGATTACAAGTTAATTTGGAATTTTTAAAATTGTTTTATGAGGAGCTGGAGAGATAGCCTAGTGGTTAAGAGCACCGACTGCTCTTACAGAGAACCCGGGTTCAATCCCCAGCACCCACATGGCAGCTGAGAGCCATCTTTAACTCCAGTTCCAGTGGACTCTGACGCCCTCTTCTGACCTCTGCAGCATTGCATGACACGGGTGCACAGACCTGCATGCAGACAGTACATTCATACACATAAAGAATAAATTAAAAATTTTTAAAAATGAACACTAGCTTTATAAAAAATTGTTTTATGAAAAAATTCATATTAAGTAATCTTGTAAATTTCATGCATAGGTTTTATGTAATGTCCTTTCTGCTGAAATATGAGCTAAGTAAGAAATCTTGGAATCAAATATCAGGGTTTCAACAAGTTTTGTTCAGAATACATGTGACGCCCCCTCCCCAAGCACAAAATCCTATCAGAGTTTGTAGGATAATTGTTATGTTATAACATTTTCTTTATAAACATGTATGATTATAGTAATTGGATATTTAGGTACTTGTTATAATAAAGCAAAGGCAATATACTTCAGAAGCAGTCTGTCACTCACAGTCTGTATTTTCTCCAGTACCTATCTAGCCATTCTGAAAGAAGAGAATTAAGGTTAGCACGTCAGGGGGAACTACAGTGGGGACACATCCCATTGATCTTATCTTACTAAAGTCTTTTTTGACTTTTAGTAAAGTTTTCCATGTAGTCCCAGTGATGCACAGGCAGGATTGAAACAGGTGACATTTGCTAGATGCTAAAGCTGAACTAGACTTTTGATCAGAATTGTTGCATGAACTATCCTTTTATATAGTCACACATGGATTCATTAGATGACTTACCTGTCTCTGCAGTTTGCTTTGAGTTTTGTTAAGAGAGCCATGTGTTGTCATCTCCACAATGGTTGTGCAGGAATCACATATTGCAGATAATGAGGCAATTATGAAATTCATTTAAGGCTTTTGAAAAGGGTAAACAATAATATATTTACAACACACCAGATGGCAAATGGGTATCATGTTTATTTTATATTTTTGTGCTAAATTCTTCTGTGCAGGTTGAATTCCACCATCAAGGTATTTCTACACAACAATACCACCCTTGTTCATGAAGGTATTTCTGCAATTTTTGAAAGATAAAAATCTCTAGTAACAGAAACAAAGTAAATTTAAGGGAGTTGCTTTAGTTGGGTTAATCAGTGGATATTTCAGCAATGGCCACAGTCATGCCACATCAGTTACTTTGTTAATCTCAAAGTATAGATCATGCTAGCTTAACAATGATGATAAAAGATCAAGATACTTGTTGGGCCATTTTGTGCTCAGCAATGAGCTTAATTCTGATCCTACAACAGAAGTTTCTGACACTACTGTATTTGCCTAATAAAGTTCTTAAAAATTTCATGAAAACTTTCAAGGAATTGCATTGAAAATGAACAGCAACATGCAAAAGAATAAACTTATTTTGGACCTTTATTAATGTTTTTTAACAAAGACATTCTATTCTGAACAATATTTTTTCATTCTTTAAGAATTTCATGGAATATATTTTGATCACTTCCAGACTCCCTCCCCATCTCCTCTTAGACACATTGCCAAACTCCTTCACATTCTGCACTTCATGTCTTCTGATTTTGTAATGGCCTTTTGAGTCTGTTTTGTGTCTCTAAATATTCTAGGATATGGAATCTCCCTCTGGAGCATGGTCTACCTACCCAGTATCACATCTTTAAAGAAAATTAATTCTCTCCTGCCCAGAATCTATCAGTTACCCATAGTTCTCCCAGTAGGAATGGGGCTTCCTGCCTGCCTTCTCCCGCTGTGCTGGTCTTTGTTTCACTTTGGATTATGCAGGTGTCTTGCTTGCTCTCATAAACATTTTGGGTTCATATGTTCATCTACCCTGTTGTATCTTGGAAACACAGTTTCCTTGTATTCATCCATGATTTCTGGCTGGTACAATCTTTCTACACCTCTTTCACAATATTTATTTAGCCCTGGAAGGAAATAGCTGTCCAATTTAGGCCTCAGCATTCTGCAGTTTCTTCGTCTCTTCATGTTGACCAGTTGTGGGATTCTGTGCAAAAAGAAGCTTCTCTGGTGAGGGTGGAGAGATGCTTTAGCCTATGATTATCATAGTAAGTCAGTAACTGTTGGTCTAATACTAGCCCCATTCAGCTAAATAAAGAAGTAAGTTCTCCCCTACAACCAAGACAGTTTCTTGGCTCTGATAATAGTGCCAGGGGCAGGCTCTTGAGCCAGGCCTTAAACCTGAGAAAAATGTATTTGGTTACTCCTATAACATTGGTGCCACTTCTACACCAGTGGTACTATCTTGCCAGGCAAGTTATTTTCACCCAATGGATTCACAGCTGTGTAAGACTGATGAGTATGCCTTTTATTCTGGTAGCATGTAGAAGATAGATTTATTTTTCTTTGAGTGTATATGTGTGTGTCTTTGTGTACAGGTATGTACATGTGAGTGTAGGTACCAACAGATGCCAGATATCGTGGATCATCCTGGAATTTGAGCTATAGGAAGCCGTGAGCTGCCTGATGTGCATGTTGGGAATAAAATTTGGGCCCTTTTCAAGAGTAGCATGGGCTCTTAACTCCAGAGCAATCTTTCCAGCCCCCCAAAATATACACATATAACTCATGGATATTTAGAGGGTGAACTAAAAATTTTCAAAGATTTTAAATTTATTATTATCTTAAAATTGGAGTGAAATGTTTGAAATAATTTCAATCTTTGGGATGAAGAGCATAAGAAAGTATGCATTTTTATTCACCAACTTTATGACAAAAATAGCACTTGCAAAAGTACTTTGGCACACAGGAAACCAAACATTCAGCCAAGTAGGGGCTCCAGGGGACAAACTTCTACCTGGGTACACAATCTTGACACAATAGGCCTTAACATTCATAACAGAATGCAAGAAATCCTGTGTGTGGCCAATGGCAGTACAGATAAGTCAGGGTGCCTACATATGATTAAGCCGTATTGTATAAAATGCACAAAATGTCAATAAAATATATATTGAAAGCAAAACAAACAAATTTGATCATGGGCAGTTTTTTATCCTCAATATTTCTCAAAAGTTCATAGAAATTATTCATGTGTAGGAGTTTCTTAGATACTAAAAATCATTAACTTCTGGTTAATTTCTTGAACTTAGCCCTTATTTTTAGCTAAGTAATTTGACTAGTTAAATTGGTCATAAAATATGTTTAAATAACAGGGAAGTTCTGTTTGTACAAATATTTTTTTTAACACTTTTTAATTTTATTTATTTTTTATGTGTATGAATGTATTGTCTGCAGGTAGGTTTGTGCACCCATGTCATGCAATGCCACAGAGGTCAGAAGAGCGTGTCAGATTCCCCTAGAGCTGGAGTTAAAGATGGTTCTCAGCTGCCATGTGGGTGCTGGAGATTGAACTCAGGGCCTCTGCAAGAACAGTTAGCGCTCTTAACCACTAGGCCATCTCTCCAGCCCATACAAATTTTAATAAAGTAATGAAATAATGGAAAATCCACACTTCCATTATGATAATGTACTGGTCGGACTGGCCTGATGCTGCATGTAAACTTTTTATACACTGGGAGGATGAAGCAGCTTGCTGATTTAGTTTAGAGAAAGATTTAAAATAATTAAATTTGTATGTATTACTGTCTAAAATAGAAATGATGAAAATGCCTCTTCATTATTATAAAAACTAGATAAGTTTGTAGCACGATAAAGCTATAATTTTTCATCAGTAACAGTCCTGGAACTACTGGTTGCACTGAGACCTTTTGTACCGGGCATTGTGCTGGCTGCCACAGTACGGAATGCCACTTCATTCCAAAGACAAGCCAGTACCAAAACAGGTCAAGGTCCCTTTTTTATGTATGAAGAAATCAAGAACTAAAGGCATTAATGTCTCTTTTTGAAATGAGGGTCATGTGGAGCTCTTTCTATAATGTTCTACAAATATTTATAAACTTACCCGTGCAGTGTTCAGTGTGATCTCCTGGTAGCACTGCCTAGTTCTGTTGAATTATTTCTGATAGGAGCTGTTGGAAAAATAATCTAGTTTTAAAAATTAATATATGTGACTGGGGATCTGGCTCAGTCAGTAGAGTATTTGCTCACAATCCAAGAAGCTGAGTTTGGATTTGAGACGTCAGGAACATACATTTAATCCCAGCACTTGACAAGGGGGATCCCAAGAGGTCTAGCCTGCCTACTTGAATCAATGAACTGCAAGTTCAGTGAGAAAACTTGCCTCTGAAAATAAGGTGCAGGGTGGGTGAGAAGACAGCTGGCATTCACATACACCCTCTACACACATGTACATGTGCCTCTGCACACACGTGCACAGAATTGACCACATACATATATCATAAATTCATATACACACAAAAGTTAATAATATGTTATATGCAAAAGAGAACTGAATTAACTTTATTACTTAATCTAGGCTCTTACTTTAAATTAGATAATTTGATAGAAAGCTGTTTGTGAGCCTTATCAATATTAACTAAACATGCAATATTTTGTAAAATGCCTGACCATTCATGAAGACATATTAATAAAAATGTAATAGCTTGTTTCAATTTGGTCTAAAATAATTAAAGCATCTTCATAAATAAGTTGAAAGGAAACAAATACATTCCTTAAAAATTTGAGTAAAAATATATTCAGTAGATAATGTTTGGTGAGCATTATGTCATCATTAGCTTCTTTATTTATTTGACAAAGGAAGGTTAACAATGTTTGTCTCTGACAGACACAGCATCTATCAACATACCTATGAACACATTTGAAGATCATGCTTATCATTGAAATCTTTTGGGCAGCCTTTCCAACTGTAAATATGTGCTAAAACAAACTTCTTTCTTCCACTAAAGAACTCAGGGTGCTGATAACTTAATGAAAAAAAGAAACCAACATTTTCCTCATCACTTCTCCTCAAATACAATTCCTTATGATGCTTAATACCCAGACTTGTGGCTAAGTTTCCAGCAAAAGCAGGGAAATAAGATCATCACAAATGCAGCAAATAAATATCCAGTTTTCTCTCCAAGCATTGCTATTTTTCAATGAGACTTTGCCTTCTTAAAAGAGCATCTCTACCTACATTTAAAAAGTGTGAGGGTGACATTTGTAGCCAATTAATCACAGGTGACTATTTGCTGGAGTTTCCCCATAGGATATTCTCTGGGCTCTGTGTACTCATAAAAAGCCTTAGTCAAAATCCTTATAAGCATCAACAGCAGGCTTGGATACTGTGAGCTGGTCTCCAGAGGTATTTGTGCCTTAGAACAAAAATGCCTTGGCATTCAAGTTGCAATAACATTACACACAGCTCACTCTTGATTAAAAATGTATGCATTCATTTTTTAATTTAAATTTATTTTATGTGAGTTCTCATGTTTATCTAAATGTGCACAGCATGCTTGCAGGTTTCCGAAGAGTCCAGAAGAGGGCATCAGATGTGAACAATGTCACATGGGTGCTGAGAACACAATTTGGGTCTTCTAAAAGAACAACACAAGCTTTAAACCTCTAAGCCACTCTTGTAGCCCAAATGTATACTTCTTTTATTCTCACAGTTCAAATGTTTAAGCTTTTCATTCATATTGTGATAAGAAAAGAAAACCAACTCCCGCAAAATTATCCTCTGAATTTGACATGTGAACCATGTTAAGAGTGTGCACAGGGGTCTAGAGAGATGGCCTAGTGGTTAAGAGCACCAACGACTTTTGCAGAGGACCTGGGTTCAATCCCCAGCACCCACATGGCAGCTGAGGACCGTCCAGTTCCAGGGGAATCTGACACCCTCTTCTGACCTCCGCGGCATTGCACAACATGGGTGCACAAACTTACATGCAGGCAGTACATTCATACACATAAAAAAGTAAATCAAATAAGGCCGGGCATGGTGGCGCACGCCTTTAATCCTAGGACTCGGGAGGCAGAGGGAGGCGGATCTTTGTGAGTTCAAGGCCAGCCTGGTCTACAGAGTCAGTTCCAGGACAGCTGGGGCTACAGGGAGACCCTGTCTCGAAAAGACCAAAAAATAAATAAATAAATAAATAAATAAATAAATAAATAAATAAATAAATAAATAAAATAAATAAATAAAAAGAGTGTGCACATACGCACACAAAATAAAAATAAATATATGTAAAATATTTAATTTGAAAAACACCTTTCTTCTGGTGATTTCAAAGAAATATTTAATCTGGTCTTGTGTCCTGTTTGTATCATAGGAGTCTGTCAACAACTTTCTTTTCCAGAATATTCTGATTCACAGATCTGCACCCTGTGTGAATATTATTGAATATAAGCATTGAAATCTATTTTGTATGTCTCTCTCTCTCTCTCTCTCTCTCTCTCTTTCTTTCTTTCTTTCTTTCTTCCAGTTCTATTCATCATCCAAATAATAAGCATCATATACGGCTTATCATATACGAAAATAAGACACAGAAAGCTGTTGAAGAGACACTAAGTGAATATACATTTGCAATAAATAATACTCATAGTAAGAACCACTTGTTAAACTATTGTAAAAAGCAGTTCTGACACTTGTTCTGGATGCTTTATGTTTAGAATTAGCATCCTATGGCTTCTCAGCCTTTTGGTTAAGATCAAGTGAATTAGCATCCTAAGCACTTTTATATTTTCTTTTCGATACTGAAAGCAATCATATAAATTTTGCCAATTGTAAGATAAAAGAAACAGAGTGAAAAGGCACAGAATATGTAGAGGATTTATTTTCAGCCATTAGTGTGTTTGACTTCAGCCTTTCCACACATAATCATTTGATTTCCTCCATAGATTTACTAAACACATATGTATGGGTCATCTACGAGTTCGACCAAGCCCTCAGGATTTTCTTGATATCTATAAATTGTTTCCCTAAAAGTCAATGAAATGAGCCAAAAGTTTCAGTGAACCCAATAACTTCAAAAGGCTAAAGAGGAATTACATGGCAATGCATGCCCCTAGAGAGCCACAGAACTGCCTTTACAAAGAGATTGGATTCTGCTGAAAGAAATGCATGAATAAATATGTGTGTGATATTTAATTTCATCAACTGTCTAAAAATTATGCATCCAGAAAAAGCGTTTATCAATGGACTGTGGAGTCCACTTTTCTATACTAGTTTTAGATAAATGGCAAATTTTTAGTTATAAGTATATGCTACCAGTATTCACAAGAATAAGAAAAATTTTTAAGAGGAAAATGGCTTTTTTACAAAAGTATGGGTTCCATCACTTACAAGTATTTGACAGGGTCCTTTGCTCATTTTGGCTTCCCCACTAACTTCCTATCCCATCCCCTCTTTTTCATTTTCAGTTCTCTCTCTCTCTCTCTCTCTCTCTCTCTCTCTCTCTCTCTCTCATATATATATATATATATATATATATATATATATATATTGTTAAAAAATAAAACATTTTGGATGGAGATATGACTCCCTGGTTAACAACACTGGCTGCTTTTGCAGAGGATCTGGGTTTGATTCTTGGTACATACATGACGGCTTACAACTGCCTATACCTCCTTTTACAGAAACTGACATCCTCTTCTGGCCTCCATAGGCACCATGTGGTTCACATACACAAATGCACACTGACACTCATACACATAAAATATTTTTAAAAGAAAAAGTTTAATGTTTTTAGAATTTATTTCATCAAAGAATTATTGTTATGCTGGGCATGGTGGCGTACACCTTTAATCCTAGCACTTGGGTAGCAGAGGCAGGTGGATCTCTGTGAGTTCAAGGCCAGCCTGTCTACAGAACAAGTTCCAGGCTAGCTGGGGTTACAGGGAGACCCTGTCTCAAAAAGACCAAAAAAAATAAATAAATAAATAAATAAAGAATGATTGTTGAGTAAGGAAGAAACTTGCTTGAAAACATTACACTGAATGAGGTAACCCAGACCCCTCCCATAACATATGTTTCCTGTTCTAATTATAAATCATAGCTCCAAAAGCTTTGGATGTGAACATGAAACATGAATTAGCTGCAGAAGCAATGAAAGTCAAAAAGGAAACACTGGAGTGGAGAAGGAGCTCTGGGAGAGGGAGAACACAGTTGCTAAGAGGGGGAAATGGAGATGACGGGGGGGGGGCTGTAAACGGGAGAGGGAAGGAGAGTAACAGAGAGGGAAAGGGATGAAGGAGAGGTCATCACACCAAGGGCATCTGAAAACTGTTTTAAAGCTTCTTAAAATGTGTGTGTGTTTGGGAGGCAGAGGCAGGCGGATCTTTGTGAGTTCAAGGCCAGCCTGGTCTACAGAGTGAGTTCCAGGACAGCTGGGGCTACAGGGAGACCCTGTCTCGAAAAGACCAAAAAAAAAAAAATGTGTGTGTGTGTGTGTGTGTAGCTGAAGGTTATATAACAAAAATATCAGTGCCTACCAAATGAAACCTCACTTTAAGTGGTTGGCTAGTATAGTCCCCAAGACTCCAAAACAATATAAGCTATTTCCAAAGCCTTTGGTATTCTCTCAGGGCTTGACAGTAAGACCCTACTACACACTTCTGACATGGAACTTAGAGAAATGGAGCTGGAATGGAGCTGGAAGCTTCCTCTCCTATGAGGACTAGCCCTCATAGTACAGGAAGCTGCTAGCCAAGCTGCTAACAATCAAAAGCATTCAATTTTCCTACCCAGCTGTAAAGCCTACAAACCACAATGATGACTGTCCCAGAAAAATGTCTTTATTGATACATTAGGTGATTATTTTGTCTTTTTGAGTCAGGGTCTCTGAATTTTTATCTTCGAGGTAACCAATAGTTATCTAGTTGGACCAAAGGCCCACCTAATAGGAGAAAAATTCATGCTTGGTACTGCAAACCTAGCTAACAACTATGGTTGGAGATGCGGCAGATCATGCATAAGAACCTACTATTGACATTTTACTAAACCAATGAAATTTCTTACTATATTTTTAGTAGAGTTCTTTGTATTCACAGTTATGTATATCCCTCACCATTCATCAAAGAAAACTCCTTTTTGCATAATATAGAGACTTACCAAATTCCACAATTTACCAAAATGCAGAGAATAAGCAATCACTATGTGTCAAGAACCAACTAATCCATTTATAATGGATATGGCCTCTACACCTAAGGTCCATGGAACATCCTGGAAGGGGGGTGTGCAACAATTATTGTAAGCACCAGAGGACAAGGACACATGCTCTTAGATAGTTTATTCATTCCAGGGTGAGGCTGCACCCATGAAGTCTTAACAATATGGTCGCCTAAACAAGAATTTCAATAATGATAGCAGGTGACCTGCCAATGTTGGTAAGGGAAGTTTCCCATGGTCCCACTTCTAGATGGAAGCTATAGGCAATTAATGGCTGCTGAGGGTGAGGGGGGATCAGGTGTCTCCAGGTAAGAGCTACTTTATAGGTTATCCAATTCCACACAGTGAGTCCTAAGTACTTGAAATCACAAGGCAACACACACACACACACACACACACACACACACACACACACACATACACACGAGCAAGATGGGGACTAGAAGGAGAAAGAGAAGGAGAAGTGAAGGAACAAGAGGGGAGGAGAAGACAAGCAAGGAGGGCAGAAAAAGGATAAAGCAAGGGAGGTGAGAAAATGGAGGGCAGGAGGGAACTAATTCTTTGAATACAGAACTACTCTTGTCAAGATGCAATACAATTTTCTTGCTTAAGCTGTATGAATATGTCCTTTAGTTTTATGCCTAAACAAAGGGAAAATGAGTAATTTTGATGCCTTGAATTAGACTGTGAAATGGGAAGTAAGCCTTGCTCAACATTCTTTGATTAATGTATGTGGTACAAATAAGTAGAGCACATCTAGCTTCATCCAGCCTTTGGAAGTGTCCTGTTCTGTTCTGCACTGTGTTCTTGCCAGTACATGGAGTCATGGAGTCAAATAAGGCTCCTTGAAAATTACCCGGCCTCAAATATTTTGTTATGCATCAAGAACTACATTAAAGCCACCTATGTAAAACAAGCCCTGGGAATTGATCTGAAAGAGACTTACCATTCAAGGAGGCTCAGACTGATCTGGACCTTCTTGAATGGTAAGGGGAAGACTGTTTCTGGAGATTTAAATACTTAGAAGTTCTAGACTGCAGACTAGGCATGCAATACAAGCTATATACAAATAGAATAATCCAGAGTAAGCCCAAAGCATATATAGCACACAAAAAGACAATTTTGGATGTGTAATATGATCATTTTAAGAGATGAATTTAATTAATATGTCTACTTTTTAGTAGCTTTCAACAGAGCAGTTAAATACAATGGTACAGGTAAAATCAAGATTCATATGTGTGCACTCCATTTTCCTGGGTTTGTAGCTCATATCTTAGCGTAGTTTTTCTTAATGTTGGAGATATTGATCTAGAAATCTGTTGACTTACCATAGCACCACGGTCTGATTCTTTTCTTTTTTTTTTTTATTAAGTATTGCCACAACCCAAATGATGGTTCACAATCAAACCCAACCCCCTTCCCATGCTCCAACCACCCATCAGAACTCATGTATTACAACATCTAAGCTAAGCCCTAGGCAGTCAAGCTCCCAAACCCAGATGTTTTTCTGCACAAATAGATCCGCTGGAGTCTCGTCAGCTTATCTAAGAAGCCTCAATAAGGTATGCTCTTCCTCACTCAACAGTACTCAGTCTCCTGTAGTTCTCAGCTCAGGGTCAGTCTCCCACCCATTTTTCTCACTCCACCCTGAGAACCTGTCCTAGTTGGCATAGGTACTGTGCCTGATGCCAGCACTGCCTCAAGTTCACATGAGAAAGCTTCCAGTTGATGGATAGTCACTGCTTCTCTATGTTCACACACCAGCCCTGGCTCTTACAATCGTTCCACCCTTCGTCTGCCAAAATCTCTGAGCCATGGGTAGGTGAGGTTTAATATAGGGGTCCTATCCAGGGACACACGGTCTGGAAGTTCTCATTCTTTGAAGCTTGACTAATTGTGGCCTTCAATTCATTCAAATTTAAGGCTTTCTTTTGTAATTGAAATTTCTTAAGAGTAGATTCGTATTTAGGGCATAACTGATCATCACTAGAGTTGAAATAAAAGCTGATATTGTCACACCTCTTTCTGTCCAGAAAGACAGGGTACAGAGAATGTGGAGACAGTATTTTCAGAGCCTGCTATAAAAGGGCAAGCTAACAGCAAAGCCATTGGTGCGATTACCGTCCAGAAATCAAGCCATCTAAAGAACTTGGCGCTGCCAGATGTGGGGGCTTTTCCACTACTCCGGTGGTTCCTACAGAAGTGTTGAACTTAAGTCTAATAAAACAGTATTGATAATCTTCTACAATATTTCACAGAACAACTTTCTACTCTCAAACTTGTCAGCTAGCCCATTCCAAATTAGAATTTCTGTTATCCACTGTGGTTGCCTCTTAAATTTGATTCATGCCTTCATAAGCTGCTCAGCAACTAGAACTCCTGCTTTAATCACCCCTAACCCCCTTCCCTGCCCCAGGATCTTCTACCAGGCAGTGCCTTGAGATTAAAAAAAAAAGACTTCCATAGCCTCAGGTTTGCAATAAAACATACTTGTCCCTTTATTCTTAGAACAAAGTATCTCCCACTTGGCAGATAATGAATAGATCAGTTAATCCAAGTAATGTGATAATGAGGAAAGCAAGAATGCCATTATTATACCAAGGCCTGGAAAATAGGGCCAATTTATTTATTCATTATGGACTGCATTTCCTACTAGACACAGGATAAATGTTCCCATGGAATGATTTCTCATAAGGGGGCATTCGTCTGAAAGGCTCACTCTGGCAGGGGGTGGGGTCTTTTCAATGTCTGCTTTATGAAAGTTCATATTACCCAGATTACATCTTGTTCTCAGCCATTTGTAGAATTGTCAAATACACACACACACACACACACACACACACACACACACACACACGCATGCTCCCACCAACTTCAACACACATGCATGCCATCTGTTAGTTTAACACAGATGCTAATCTCTCTGTATAAGTTTCATATCTACCTGTTCTAAGAGTTTTGTTTCCATTTCTCCTCTCTGTTCTTCCTCTCCCTCATCAAATTTTCAGTTCACCTGTCTAGGTGGTTTTGGCCCTCTAATAAGGAAATGACCTTACTGACCAATTAGAAGTCACATAGCTCTTTAGAAATTAGGAATATGTACACTGTATCAACAGTACATGCTTTGTTATTCATTCCACCAATTAAAACTGTCCAATGTCTTATTAGCCTTGGAATATTTAAATACGTAAATATTTAAACCTAGATGAATCAGACTGAATATTCATTCTTACAACTTCCTCTTTAACAGTTTCTTTACCTTAAATTTTCTAATCCTTTTCTTCCTCTTTCACTGTCTATACATTGGAAGATTGTCAACTTATGTATCTTTTGGTGAATTTGCTTCGGATTTTTTCAGAGCCAATCACAGACCCCTAGTTCCGCACCATTGTACACTGCCGTGCGACCTAGCATCATGTGCTTGGGCCATGTTGCTCCCTCTTGGGGCAGGGTCACAGGAGCTCCATGACTCCCACACAGTGCCCTGAGGGATGCTAGCTGAGAACTAGTCCCCAGTTCAAACTGGATCTTCCCACACGTATTTCTTATAGAATAACATCTACTGTTTTTTTCTTTTTTTTAATATTATTTATCCATCTAGTCAAGCTTAGAAATTACATTGCACCAGGTTCCACACTTATTTTTAATTGTTTAATTTTCCAGATTATTACCTTTCTTCAAATAAAATTAGTCCTTTCTACTGATCAAAGGGATTACTTTAAAATATTTTAGTTCTGTTATGAATCAATCCTATGAATAAGATGTTGATTAAAAGGTTGACACATTTATTTTGTCTCTACTATTTCTAGAATATAAGTGACCTTATTCTTTTAATGGATATAACATACAGATATATAAAATGTAAATATGCATAGATAGAAAAGATTTAGAGAAATATAGAGAGCTTAATACATTTGATGGGAACTCTTCTAATGGGTCCTAATCTATGATATGTGGGACACCCGATACCAGTGTAAAGATGTTGACCATAAGAACAAACAAAAGAGCAATCATTGTTTTATAGATTCTCTTTAACTACTGTAGATATCTTCTCTTTGCAAATTTATCATTTAAATAATAACTTGTGAGGAATGCCAGTGTGCTTAAGGCCCTGCAAGCCTTTAGCCTGTTTATTCTGGTCCTATCAGACCTCTCATCTGTTCATCACTGCCCTGGGCAATGAACTCAGTTGGGACAGTGCCGAGGTTCTCAGGTACTGTCATGATTGGAAGCATAATAACTTCCTTCACAAGGGAAGCTTCACGTCACACCCAGCTCTGTACTATGCAGTTCCATTCTCTCCAGAACAGGACTCCATCCTAGACACATTTCAAAACAACACTAATAATTTTAATAGACACAAGATAGACTATAACTTTAGCCACTGTTACAATACTCTCATTATCATGATCAACTTGTTTCTTTTTTTTAAATTTTTTTTATTTCATTTATTTCCATATGTGTATGAATGTATTGTCTGCATGCAAGTCTGTGCACCCGTGACGTTCAATGCCATGGAGGTCAGAAGAGGGTGTCGGATTCCCCTGGAACTGGAGTTCTCCTGGAATTGGAGTTTCAGATGGTTCTCGGCCGCCATGTGGGTGCTGGGGATCGAACCCGGGTCCTCTGCAAGAGCGGTCGGTGCTCTTAACTGCTAGGCCATCTCTTCAGCCCCTCAACTTGTTTCTTTAAAACAAACCACCTTCGAGAACAGATAAATGACTACTTCTAATATTATTTTCAATAACTTATTTTTCATATCCAATGCTATTATGGACAAAGGCATATCTAAACCTGTGGTGTTTCACTATTCATTAATTGACATTTGGGTAATAGGGGCACTTATACAGTATCTATTATGGTATTACAGTATCTTAAAATGAATGAATAATATCATTCTCATTTCTCTCTTTTGAATGCCATAAAATGCTTTCTGGCTCTTTCTATCTGATTATACAAAAGAACATAATGACCTACATTTAAAGAACTTTCTCTGCTCTAAGGATTGCATCCTACACTGACACAATTCAGCAAGTTCTACATGACACTTTGCAAGACATGTCACAGCCAATCTATCATATTGCAGATTTTTCATGGTTATTATTAAATCCCCTAAAACCATTGACTCATGCTGTCCTTGACATAATAAATTTCTCATTCCTTAAAAAGTTGCTACAGATAAGCAGTAAAGCAAAATTATGTTCTCAACTTACTTTTCAATTTTGACATAAAAAAATTCCCCCAAGTTCAGTGCATGTATTTCTTATGCACATGTCTTTCTTCCAGACCTCAAAAATAGTAGTCAGAAGAAACATATTTTTTCTTCTAGTGCAGTTATATTTAAAGTTTGAATCATAGTATAAAAGGCACATTATTTTCCTAGGAAATGAACTTCAAGGACACAAATCTCATTATACGTCAGCTCAGCTTTGAGTAACTGAGCCCCCAAAACAAAACAAATTTTTCCCCTGTCTTAAATATTAACTACCTTCCATGGAAAATTGTGCTAAGTAATAATGAGAAATAGATATGGAATGAAAAATGGTGTTTATTTTGCTAAGAACACAGAAATTTTTAACATGTTTTAATGTCAGGAAAGTGAAAATTTTTGTCTCAGGTAGCAGCAATCATATCACTTATGCTAAGTTCTTTCTAGAAACAGATTCTTAAGCTATGTAAATTACCCATCATCAGTCTATCTGAAGGTATTGTTTTGTCATTAGTGCATTTCTGTCAATTTCAGTTTTAAAATAGTGCTTATCATTCATCCTGACATGCAGAGAAGAAGAAAGCAATCTAGACATCAAATTGAACTCTAATTTCTAGTTCTGCCATAAGCATATGAATCAGGCAAACTTAAATTCTGCCTCAGTGTCCCCAGAATTTGGTAAAGAGTTTTAACCAATGAAGTCAGGTGTCTTCATCATTACTAATCATATAGAAAGTATGAACCTAATAATCACACTAGAACCATAACTTAACTTTCCACTTATATTCAGGGTATTACAGCAAAATTCCACTATTTTTATCAACTTTTGAGTCCCAGTGAATGTTCTCAATTACATTCTAAAATATATTTAACAAGTACATCAGCAATATAGGATCAATATTGGAAAAGGATGGTTTTATTCACTTAAAATAGAACATTTTTCAGTCAGTGAAAATAAAGAAAACTAGGAATGAAAATACAGGAGTCTTGAAACTGTAATTTAATAGCTCACTTGCAAGATAACTGACTTTTTACAGCACAAAGTTATAAACTAAAATTATTCCAGGTCAGTTTTCAGCCACTCTACTAAGCATTTTCACATCTGTTATGTGATTTGATCATACACAAAAAATCTGAATTATCAATAATACCTGAAAAATGAGATCAGTGAATCTCAAGTGTTTAAGTAGTTAATAATATTAAGTCTTCAGTTAGCAAAAGTGCACTTTCATCCTGGTATTTTTTTAATGAAATCATCAGTAAATCTCAACATATAATTTTCTGTCCCTATGCTTTAAAAATATCAGAAAAATCACCAAATGGCAAAAAGTGAATCACATATTCCAATAGGTTAACACTGAAAATGTTCCTGTAGTTGTCTGGAGTGGGAACACCTATTAAATATCAATATCAAAACTACAGTTCCAAACACATGAGTCTGAAATATTAGCGATTATTCACTTCACATCCTCTTTTTATTACAATGAAATACAATATAATACAAAAGGGAGAGTTCAAGAGTGGTGTTCAGCCTAGTAGAAAATAATGAGAAGATAAACATTTAAGGAAATGGATATAGAAATTCATTATTTCACCAGTATTTTGTTTTGTTTTGTTTTGTTTTGTTTTTGAAACAGGATCTCCCTATAGCCTCAGCTGTCCTGGAACTCGCTCTTTAGACCAGGCTGTCCTTGAACTCACAAAGATCCACCTGCCTCTGCCTCCAGAGTGCTAGGATTAAAGATGTGTGCCACCAAGCCCGGCATTCCACCAGTATTATGAAATGTATGATTTCATTTTTAAACTCTGTCCATGTGCACATACATGGGGTGCACTTGTGGACAATTAGTAGACTGACCACCTTACTACAAAGATAGTGACAGTAGCTTCAGAACCAAAAGTCCACTTCTTTACAAAGTATCACTGGACAATTGCTTCATTATTCAAATCTGCCTGAAGTGAATATGTGAACTGCATGAATGTGCAGCAAATAGTTATTTTAATCTTAGGCTCATGCTTTCATGACCGTCAATATGAATGATGTAGAAGTTTAACCTCTAATATCTCCACATGAGATAGTTTTTGAGCTTCCACATAACTGCAACCAAGCAACTCTTACAACTGTAAATAAGCACAAATATTATAAAAGTGGGTCCAGATACCATTCGAGTTTATGTATTGTCTAGGTGAATCCTCAAACTTTAACCCATTCAGTCAGTAGAAACCAGCTGGGTGTCACATTCATTCTAGCATCCATATTAAGAATATTTTGGGGGGACTAGAGAGTTCGCCTTCATAAGAATAATTTTAGCTTAGATGACCTCTGGGTTTCAGTGGCTGCAAAGTAAAAGGAAACAAAAACTGCTGCCAGCTGGGGGCATTATTTATTTATGCTCAACCCAGACATTTTTAAAAGGATTTTTCTGAGAACTTTGTGAATTCAATTTCAGAATGACCACACCTAAATATCCAGGGACAACGGACTGGAATAAAGGCTAAGCTCTAGATTTAAGGATAAAATTAAATTAAATTTAACTAAATTAGGCTATCACAAGGACTAGTAAAGCCAAAAGTAACATATAAAAGGATTGAAAGCAATATTAGTAACTGTTCCCATGACACTCATTACCTACACAAAAAGAAAAATATAGCCAGCTCAAGCTCAATTGATAAAGCTGTCTAGAAGGAAAAGATCCCTGATATCAAGAAGTTGGCAAAGTGCAATGTAAAGAAAAAATAGTTAATGGAAATGATAGCATGATGAAACAGACTTGAGAGAGAAAGAAATGATATTTTTAGAGAGGTGATAGGTATATGTTCATAACCTTCCACAAAATCCTGAAACGTACAAACAGTTAAGAAAATAGAAATGGAAATGACTAACAACAATAGCAAACCAGAGACCATGTCTACAAACAAAGGTGGACACAAATGTCTATAGGGCAATATCAAATGGTTGGAAAGGAGTAAGGCCAGAGGGAGATTTTTAAAAAAGAGAGAGAGAGAGTAGAAACTCAGGGAACACAAAACAGGATTAATACAAAGAAAACTATAACCTGTAGCATAGTAGTCAAATTTTAAAAACTACAAAAATGGGAGATCTCCCAAGACCACCTGAGGCACAGGCAGGTAGGAGCTGGGTGTTTCAGCCAGGGCGATTGTTGTTTGATTTAATTTAGTTGTCTTTGGCTTGATTGGCTTTTGTGGCTGTGGGGGCAGAGTTATCCTCCCAGCTGGTATAAAAGGTGGGTTTGTGTGAGTCTTGAGATCAGAGATCTCCCAAGACCACCTGAAGCACAGGTACTGGGGCATGGGCTAAAAAGCACCTCCCCTAACTGGGATTACCAAAGGAAAGAGTGTCCAAGTGGATCTTTGGAGAACCTTCAGAACAGAAAGGGAGAGTGAGTTGGACTTCCAATAGAAAGCCTAAAGCTGAGAGATGTCAACACTCCATTAGCAAGGAGTAAAGGAAACAAATCAATCAAACAAACAAAGAAGGCATCTGAAGGAGGCAAACAAAGCAAGCCTTCAACACAGTGAAGAGGCATTTGAGACCCACATTGGAATACAGGCAAGGAGAAGCCCATATGCCAGGAACTCGAAGAAGAGACAACACGGGAAAGGTGCAGGATAATCCCACACCAAGCTCTACCAACCCTGTGGAAAATTCCTACAGTGGGATACCCCTGGGGATGGCCCAGGTAACAGATATCAGAAGTACAATTGTGAACATACTTAAAGAAGTACAAGATTATAAAGAGCAAATCAAAAAATTAAGAAAAGAGAATGAAGAACTCAAGAAGGACCTAGAGAGAGAGTGACAAACTCTGGATGGAAGTGGAAACACTGAAAAGATCATGTGCTGAAAAAGATAAGGAAATGAACCAGCAAAGCAAAGAGCTATAGGAAGAGATTGAGAAGCTCCAAAAGGAAGTAGAAATACTAAAGAAATCAGAAGAGGAAATGAAAAAGGAAATCAAATACTCATCCAATCAAGAGGAAAGGAATGGAAAAAGCCTCAGAAGCAGAATGGAGGAAGCAAAATAAAGAATATCAGTCTGGAAGATAACACAGAACAACTAGAAGCCTCAAGTAAAGATTATGAAAAATGTAAAAATACACAAAAGTGGAACAACCAGGAACTGTGGGACACTATGAAAATATCAAACCTCCATATCATAGAAATAGAGGAAGGAGAAGAATCCCAAGAGAATGGTATTGATCAGATCTTCAACAGAATAATAGATGAAAATTTCCCCAAACTAAAAGAAGACAAACCAATACAAATACAAGAAGGACATAGAACTCCAAACAGACAAGATCAGAAAAGAAACTCTCCATGCCACATCATAGTTAAAATGCTAGACACCCAAAACAAAGACAAAAACCTTAAAGCCACAAGAGAAAAACAACAAGTGACCTATAAGGGGAAACCTATCAGAATTACAACTGACTTCTCAGTGCAAACTATGAAAGCAAGAAGAACGTGGAACAAAGCATTCCCAGTGTTAAAGGACAATAGATGCCAACCCAGGTTACTATACCCAGCAAAAATGTTGATTATAGTTGAAGGAAAGAGAAAACCCTTCCATGACATAAACAAGATGAAAGAATACATGTCTGGAAAATCACCCTTCAGAGAATATTGAAGCAATTCAAAGAACAAGAGAAAGGCGAAACACTTCCCCAGGCACTAGAAAGATAAATCAATAAAACATAACTGCAGAAGTAGAAACCTAAACCCAAACAGCAAATGGATAATAAGGCAAAAGGAAGCAACACAAACTATCAGTCATAACCTTAAATATTAATGGACTAAACTCCCCAATCAAAAGACATAGATTGGGAGATGGGATTAGGAAACAGAACCCATGATACTGCTACAAGAACACATCTCATTTCAAGGGCAGCACCACCTTAAAGTGAAAGGATGGAAAATATTATCCAAGCAAACAGTACCAAAAGGAAAGCAGGTGTTGTTATTTTAATATCAGACAAAATAACATCAAATAAAAGATATAAGAAGAGACAAGAAAGCCATTACATTTTTATCAAAGGAACATTCACTAAGAAGATTTCACAATTATAATATATATGCCCAAACTCGGGTGCACCAAACTTTATAAAGACAATTCCAGAGACCACAAGTCACAAACTAACCCAGTACTCTCATAGTAGGGGTCTTCAATAGCCCACTGAGCACTTTGGACAGGTCAACAGGACAAAGAATAAATAGAGAGACATCTGAACTAAATGATATGGTAGACCAAAAGGATCTCACAGACATATACTGAATATTCCACCCTAATACCAGATAATACAGTTTCTACTCAGCACCCCACAGAACATTCTCCAAAGTTGACCACATACTGGGACACAGAGGAAACCTCTGCAATTACAAAAAGATGAAATAATTTCATACATTCTTTTTTTTTTTTTTTTTTTTTTTTTTGGCCTTTTCGAGACAGGGTCTCCCTGTAGCTCCAGCTGTCCTGGAACTCACTCTGTAGACCAGGCTGGCCTTGAACTCACAAAGATCTGCCTGCCTCTGCCTCCTAAGTGATAGGATTAAAGGCGTGTGCCACCATGCCCAGCACTCTATCAGACCACAGTGCAATAAAGCTCAACGTCAACACCAGGATAAGCCCTACTACCTACAAGAACACATGGAGACTAAACAACACACTCCTGAATAATGAATGGGTCAAGGAAGAGATAAATAAGAAAAGCATTCTTGGAACTGAATGACAATACAACAACAAAACCTACGGGATACCTTAGAAGCAGTGCTAAGAGGTAAGTTTATAGCCTTGGGTGCCTACATTAGAAAAACAGAAAGAGCACAAGTGAATGATCTAACGCTGCAGCTAAAAGCACTTGACAGGCAACAACAGATGAACCCTAAATGCAACATACAGGAAGAAACAACAAAAATCAGAGCAGAAATCAATGAAATAGAAACAAAGAAAACAATACAAAAAGATCAGTGAATCCAAATTAGGTACTTTGAAAGAATAAACAAGACAGACAGAACTCTAGCCCAGTTAACCAAAAGAAAGAAGGAACAATTCCAAATCAATACAATCCATGATGAAAATGAAAATATCACAACAGACAAGGAAAAGATCCAGAAAATCATACGGGAATACTTCAAAAACCTATACTCAACCAAGTTTGAAAATCAAGAAGAAATGGATGAATATCTGAAATACTGGGAATCACCAAAGCTCAACCAAGAAGAGATCAACAGCTTAAACAGATCCATAATATATGAAGAAATTGAAGATGTAATAAGAAACCTCCCAACTAAAAAAAGCCCAGGCCAAGATGGTTTCATGTCAGAATTCTATAAAACATTTCAAAAAACACCTACAACCATTATTACTGAAATTGCTTAGAAGGATACAAACAGAGGGAATTCTCCCAAATTCCTTCTATGAAGTGAGCATCACTCTATTACAAAAACCAGGCAAAAATACAACCAAAAAGAACTATAGACCCATCTCCCTAATGAACACAGATGCCAAAACTATAAACAGGATACTGGAAAATTGCAAACAGACTCACATCAAGAAGATCATCTATCATGACCAAGTTGTATTCATACCAGAGATGCAGGGATGGTTCAACATATGAAAAGCAATAAACATCATCAAGCATATAAATGGACTGAAAGACAAAAACCACACCATCTTCTCAATTGAAGCAGAAAAAGCCTTTGACACAATCCAGCATCCCTTCATGCTTAAACTCCTAGAGGGGACTGGATGGAGGGATCATTCCTCAATGTAATCAAAGCCATATACACGAAACCCACAGCCAATATCATCCTAAATGGGGAAATGACAGAAACATTCCCTTAAAGGTAGGAACTTGGCAAGGCTGCCCCCTGTCACCATTCCTCTTCAATATAGTGCTTGAAACACTTGCTAGGGCAATAAGGCAAGAAAAGGAAATTAAAGGAGTACTAATTGGAAAAGGGGAAGTCAAGCAATCCCTATTTGCTGATGATATGATTGTTTACATAAGGGATGTTAAAAACTCCACCAGAAAACTCCTAGAAATGAATAACAGCTTCAGCAAAGTGGCAGCATACAAAATTAACATAAAAACTCCATAGCTTTTATTTATACCAACAAAAGCAACTGAAGAAGGAATTCAAGGAAACCTTCCCACTCACAATAGCCTCAAAAACAATAAAATACCTAGGAACAATCCTAACCAAAGACACCAAAGATCTCTACAACAAAAAAATTAAAGTCTTGAAGAAAGAAATTGAAGACATCAGAAGATGGAAAAACCTCCCATGCTCATGGATTAGGAAAATTAACATAGTAAAAATGTCCATTCTACCCAAACTCTTATATAGATTTAATGCAATCCCAATTAAAATCCCCAAGAGTTTCTTCACAGGCTTGGGAAAAAAAAGTCCTTAAATTCATTTGGAAGAACAAAAGATCCGAATAGTCAAAACAACCCTGAGTGAAAAGAGCACCACAGGGGGGATCTCTATACCAGACTTCAACCTATATACTACAGGGCTATAGTCATAAAAACTGCTTGGTACTGGCACAAAAACAGACCTGTTGACCAATGGAACACAACTGAAGAGCCAAACTTGAACACATACCATTTCAGCATCTCATATTTGACAAGGGGGCCAAGAAGACACAATGGAGAAAAGACAGCATCTTCAGCAAGTGGTGTTGGCAAAACTGGATCACCACTTGTAGAAGAATGAAATTAAACCCTTACCTCCCACCCTGTACAAAAGTCAACTCCAGATGGATTATAGACCTCAATGTGAAACTCTAAACTCTGGAGGCGATAGACAAAAAACTTGACAGAAAACTACAAGACATAGGCATAGGAAAAGACTTCCTAAATCAGACAGCAGCTGTGCAAGAATTAAGGTTGACAATTTACAAATGGGACCTCATGAAACTCAAAAGCTTCTTGTGGTGGTTTTCATGAGTGTCCTCCATAGGCTGTAAGTATTCAGACATTTGTCTCCAGTTGGTGGCGCTGTTTTTGGAGGTCTTAGAAGGTGTGGCCATGCTGGGGGAAGTGTGTCACTGGGGGCAGGCTTAGTGAGTTTTAACAAGCCTCTGTGGTCTACAGTTGCCCTCTCTGTTTCCTGTGCTCTTTGCGAGATGTGACCCTCGGTTTGCTGCTCCAGATCCAGCCGCCACGCCTCCCGCCACAATGGACTCTAATTCCCTGGAACCGCCAATCGTAAGCTCAAATAAACTCTTCCTTTTATAAGTTCCTTGGTCTGGTGTTTTATCACAGCAACAGAAAAGTGACTAATACAGTTATTGGTACCAGAGAGTGGGCTGTTGGCTGTGAAGAACCTGACCATGTGTATGTTTGGAGAAGTGTGGAAGACTTTGGAACTTTGGGCTGGAAAGGCTGTTGACTATTGTAAGCAGAGCTTAAAGGGCCATTCTAGTGGAGGCCTGGAAGAAAGCATGGCTGCAAAAGATGTGGTTCCAGGGGAAAATAAAGACTTAGGCAGCAACCGGGATATTTTGATAAAGGGTCTGGCAGCAGTTTGCCCACAGCCCAAATGCTTGCCTGATGCTAAGTTGAAAAGTGGTGGACTGATGTCTTTGGCAGAGGATATTTCAAGACAGCCTAGTGTGGAAATGGTGGCGTGGCTTTTCATGGTGAATATTGTGCAGATCTACAGTGAAGAAGAGCAGATGGGGCAGAAAGAAATGCAGAATGTACAGTTTGGATCTGATAACTGCATTAGGAAGATTAAAGGTGGGGCCAAGGCTTGTGAAGGAGAGGCTTTCTTTAATAAGAAAGATTCTTTCATAAGGAGATTAAAGCAATTAAGGAGAGGCCTCAAGATTTACAAGTAAAAGAATCAGTACCTTCAGGGCAAGACAACACCCAGCTAATCCTCCAGCAAGTCCATGGCAGAGAAAAGTTGCAAATGTGGTTGAAATGGGCCAGGGTCCATCCCGAACTTGCAGCCAGATTCGGCAATTTCATTCATGTCGTGTTGGCTTTAGAGGCATGAAGTTGGAAAGAGTGAAGGGGTCATCAGTTCTTCCTCCACGGTTTCAGAGAGCCAAAGAGGCCAGGCAGAGTACAGCAGGGGTGACCCTGAATAAAGAAGGTCCTGATAGGCCATTGCGTGAAGCAGTGAGTGTGAAGCCTGGTTGGCAGCGGAGACCCCAAGAAGACTTTCGAGATGCCAGACCTTTGAGATATTTGCCAAGGAGAGCTGCATACAGGGAGTGGTACTGGCCTAAGAATGAGATGTATGTTACAAGCAAAGCTGGAAGAGCTGAGCCATGTAAGCCCTTTGGAAGTCAAGTCCCAGAAGTTGCATGTGGAGCTACAGGACTTGGTGTTTGCCCTGCTGGTTTTCGGTATTGTTTTGGTCCAGTATTTCCTCACTATGCCTCTATTCCTCTCTTTTGGAATGGGAATGTGTATTCAGTTCCATTGTACATTGGGAGTATGTAATTTGTCTTTTGATTTTACAGGAGCTTACAGTTTGGGAGATTGGCCTGAGTCTCAGAGGAGACTTTGGACTGTGGACTTTTGAATGGAATTGAGACTGGTAAAGACTGTGGGGACTTTTAAGGTTGGACTAAATGCATTTTGCATTTTATATGGTCAGGAGCCTATGGGGGCCAGGGAGTGGAATGTAGTGGTTTGCATGAGTGTTCCCCATAGGCTGTAAGTATTCAGACATTTGTCTCCAGTTGGTGGCGCTGTTTTTGGAGGTCTTAGAAGGTGTGGCCATGCTGGGGGAAGTGTGTCACTAACACACTGGAAATGTGTTAGTGAGTTTTAACAAGCCTCTGTGGTCTACAGTTGCCCTGTTTCCTGTGCTCTTTGCAAGATGTGACCCTCAGTTTGCTGCTCCAGATCCAGCCGCCACACCTCCTGCCACAATGGACTCTAATTCCCTGGAACCGCCAAACGTAAGCTGAAATAAAGCCTTCCTTTTATAAGTTCCTTGGTCTGGTGTTTTATCACAGCAACAGAAAAGTGACTAATACACTTCTGTACATCAAAAGAAACAATCAAGGAAGTGAAGAGAAATCCCACAGAATGGGAAGAAACCTTCACTGCAGAAACATCTGACAAAGCATTGATTTCCAGAATATATAAACTACTCAAAAAACAAAGAAGAAATAAAACAAATGACCCACTGAATTGATGGAGCAAAGACATGAACAGAGATTTCACAAGTGAGGAAACATCTTAAGAATGTTTCTCCAGGGGGCTGGAGAGATGGCCTAGCGTTTAAGAGCACCGACCGCTCTTGCAGAGGACCCGGGTTCGATCCCCAGCACCCACATGGCTGCCGAGAGCCATCTGAAACTTCAATTCCAGGAGAACTCCAGTTCCAGGGGAGTCCGACACCCTCTTCTGACCTCCGCGGCATTGCACGTCACGGGTGCACAGACTTGCATGCAGACAATACATTCATACACATTCAGAAATAAATAAAAAATAAAATAAAAAAAGAAGTTTTCAACATCACTAATCATTAAGGAAATGTAAATCAAAACCACTTTAAGATATCATCTTATTCCAATAATAATGGCTAGGGTCAAGAAAACAAATGATACCAAGTGTTGGATATGTTGTGGGGAAAGAGGAACACTCATCCACTGCTGGTGTGAATGTAAACTCGTACAGTACAGCCACTATGGAAAGCAGTGTGGAGAACCCTTGGAAGACTTGGAATGAACTTGCCACCCAACCCAGCCATACCAGTCCTGGGCATGTACCCACAAGACTCATCCAACCACAGAGATACATGCACAACCATGTTTATTTCAGTTCGCTTCACAATAGCAAGGAGCTGGAACCAATCCAAATGCCCCTCAACTGACAAGCAGATAGAGAAAATGTGGTAGAAGACTGATTGCTTTAAAGTATTGAGGGAAATGGAAGTAAGTAATATAAATTAATTTAATATATCATTTTTACTAATGTAAAAGATACAGAAGAGGTTGCTGCCATTCTTATGTTCCCAAGCACAGCAGAGTTTAAACAACCTGTACATCAGAGCATACAGACCCAATCAAGAATTGTAATCATATCCATCCCTTCAATCAAACACTGGCCTGTGCACTTGCGTGCTCACCTTGAAGCCACTTGGCCTACCTTGCCACTCCAGGACTCTGAGGAGTTTGTCCTGTACCTTCAGCCTCAGATGTCCCACCTACCCAGAGCCAAAGTGAGAACAGTTCTTGGAACTCATCAACATGGAGCAGACCCAAGACCAAACACTAAACACCACTCAATTGGACCACAACCCAAAAAGTTGGAGTAACAGCAAACAAAGATATAAGCACTCGCTCAACAAACCAAGATCAGACATCCATATCAATAAACACCACCAACAACACAACTCCAGATACCCAGCTTCCATAACACAAACAAAGAAACCCAACATGAAAAACCAAGTCAATATGTCTCCTGCAGAAATTAGCACCCTCTTCATAACATTTCCTGACAAACACAGCCTAGCTAATGTGCAAGACAACAATTTCAAAATACAAACTACAATTATGTTGGGAAAATGACTGAAGAGTAAGAAAATATAAAGAAGTATTTGAACAAAATAAGCACATCAATTCTAGATGGGATATTTGAATTCCATAGAGAATTTCTGAAGAAAAACCAAACTGAAATAAAATGAAGTCAAACATAAAGCTCAAGGGAATGCCTCACCAAAACTGACTGGATCAAGTCGGAGAAGGAATATCAGATCTTGAAGTCAAGGTAAAAGAAATGGATCACTGTGGGAAAGCTTAGTTAAGATGGGTTGGATTTTAAGCCAATTGTACCTCCCTGGCCACACCCATGGGGTGGGGTGTAGTGATGAAAAGATTTAGCATTCGGCCCTAAGAATTGAGTCATGGATATTTAAGCAGACATGTTGGAATAAAATCTCTCTCTCTGAATTTGAACCTCAACCTGCATACACATGATGTGCTTTCCTGTGCGTATTTTGCACAATTGTCATCCCAGGATTAAGTGGGCCATGCCACAAATCCCGGCGGCGACCCCACAGATGACTTAGTCCAATAAAATGTCAAATCTAAAATAACTAAAGAACAGAAAATTCAAGAATTCTTAGCACTTAAAATATTAAACCTGAGAACCACAGGGAGAGAAGATGTGAAAGAAATCCAGAACAAAGGCATAAAAGATATTTTCAACTAAATTATACAAGATAATGTCACAAATCTAAGGAGAATGAAACCTATCAAAGCACAAGAGGTATACAGAACATCAAGTAGAGAGGACAAGAAAAGAGACTCTCCACATCATGTAGAATCAACACCCTGAATGTACAAAGCAAAGAAAGATGTGGAAAGCTGTGAGAAAAAGAGCAAGTCATATATAAACACAGGCACATCAGACTATAACAGCTGACTTGTTCCTGGAGACTAAGAAAGAGCTTAGACCAATGTCATACTAGGCATGAGAGAACATGGAAAGCAGCCCAGTCTACAATACCTAACAAAGCTTTCTGTGGTAATCAAAGAAGGAAGAAATTTTTTCATGATAACAATAACTTTAAGGAACTTATGTCCACTAAGTCTGCTCTAACAGAGGATAGATAGTAGAAGGAATACTTTATTCTGAATAGAAGATAAACATACCCAAGAGGACACAAGAATGAATAACTTCAGAACCATTACCAAGAGGACTAAGCAAACACCACCACAACATAAGCATTGATAAATAAAATCTCTCAATACTAATGGCATCAACTCCCCAACAAAAAGGCATAGACTAACAGATTAGAAACCAGTATTCATTTTGTTGTTGTTGTTGCCTCCAAGAAACACACCTCCACCATAATCGAGGATCAATATCTCCCGAGGGTAAAAGTTTGGAAAAAAGTATGCCCAGGAAATCTAACAGCTGTGGCTATTCTAATATCTGACAAAATAGCCATTAAAGTAAAACTGTTCAGAAGTGATAGGGAAAGACGTTTTATATTCATTAAAGGAAAATCCATCAAGTCAGTTTTGTCAGTGTATATCAGAGCAACACAGAAGCAAACTAAGACAATCCCTGAAGATGGAAATAAAACTCATGCTCATGGATAGATAGGGCTAATGTTGTGAAAATGGCCTCCTCACAAAAGCAATGAACAGATTTAACACAATCCTCATTCAAATTGCAACAAAATTTTTCACACAAATTGGAAAAATAATCTCAAATTTCACATGGAAACACATTAAACACAGGATAGCCAAAATAATGCTGAATAATGAAAGTATAGCTGGAGCCATAACAATCTTTGATATGTAATTGATTTATATTTACATTATATAAATATTACATTACAATATACAATTGAATTTAATCATACTAAAGAGCAAGAAAACTGTGGTACAAAGCAAGCCATCATGTTACTGCCACACAAACCGCACTGATAAATGGAAAAGAACAGAGGCCCATATTCATGTCCACATACTTACAGACAGCTGATTGTTGACAACGGTGCCAAAAATGCACACTGGAGAGACTGGATGTTCAACAAATGATGCTATTTGCTATTTAAACTGAAGACCTAAATGTAGAAGAATGAAATCAGAGCCCCAGCTCTAACCCAAATGGATATAAGACATGATACCTTGAATCAGATAGAGGATAAAGAACAGACTATCCTGGAACTTATAAGGATTAACACCAACATTTGATAAAAAGAAATCACATGGAAGTAAAAGGCTTCTGTACAGCAAAAGACATCACTCAAGTGAAGGGGTAAACTACAGAATAGGAAAAATTATTTGCCAACTATTCTGTTAAAAGTACTAATCAAGGGCTGGAGAGATGGCCTAGCAGTTAAGAGCGCCGACTGCTCTTACAGAGGACCCGGGTTCGATCCCCAGCACCCACATGGTGGCCAAGAACCGTCTGAAACTCCAGTTCCAGGAGAACTCCAGTTCCAGGAGAACTCCAGTTCCAGGGGAATCTGACACCCTCTTCTGTCCTCTGCGGCATTGCAGGACACGGGTGCACAAACCTGCGTGCAGACAGTACATTCATACACATACAGAAATAAATAAAAATAATTTTTAAAAAAGTACTAATCAAAGGCATGGATTCAGTGAGGGGTTAGTAATATGGAGGTGGACATGGGACAGGGTTCTGAATATTGTCAAAGCATAATGTATGAAGTTATCAATGGAGATATAAACTATTGTTTGAAAAATCAAAGAAGAGTAAACTGGACATTGATACTTTTCCTTGGACTCTCAGAAATCTGAGCAAAGGGACAATAAAATGCAACATTAGGACTAGAGGACTAGCTCCGCAGATGACTTCACCTTACAGAGCACCTGATTTTGGTTCCCAGCACCCATATCCATCAGCTCAAAACTGCCTATAACTCCAGGTCTTGCTTCGATACCATCATCTAACCTCTGGGAACATCTGTGGTCATGTGCACATATCCTTATAGAGATGCACACACAGATACACAAAACTAAAATAAAATGAATTCTTTGAAAATAGTGGAAAAGTAAATGTTATGAAGGGTGAAAACAAGGATAGAAAGTTGAGGGTATAAAGACCCAGTATTCGGAGATCTTTCAGGACTAAAGAATGGAATAAAATATATGCAGTGATTAAACAAGCGAAATTTGTAAAATCTCAAAAATAAAAATAACTCAATATTATGACATAAGTAGTATAAAAAAAAATTATAGAAAAATAAGAAATCAGAAGAATCTACCTACCATCAAAGACAATTAGAGAGTGTCGAATTTCACTAAAAGCAGAATAATAGACTACACTGAAGTAATGCAAAAAATGAGTTTGAATAAAATAAAATCCAGGGTTTAGACAAAATAGATACCTGTCCACACGGGCAGAAACCTGTGATTTCTTTACAGACTACTCTCAAAGTCACCATTACTGAAATAAATTCTTAATGTTTAGTAGTCAAGAAGTTAGATAACCCATTATACAGGAAGTTTTCCAAAGCTTGAAATGAAGACTAAGCACTGTTTATTACAAATTTACATGTCAGTATAGTATTAAAATAAATTTGGGATACACCGAATTTAAGGCAGAAGCCAAATGTGTTTACTAGAAGAATACATTTGTTAGTCCCTTACAAAATATGTCAGCAACATATGTGGATGTGCATTAAATATCTATGATCACTACAGGCATGACCTAAGATATTAATGTGAAAACTCTTGCATATGAGGTTTTGAAAGAAATATAAAAGAAACTGAAGCAATTTACTCAAATGCAGACAATAAATGCCAGTAAATCAGAGCAGGAATAACAAGACCATGAAGTTTCACCAGCATATTTATCCACATGCATCTACACATGCACCCACATTACATTGTTAGAGGCATTCAAAGAAGTAATATGTAACTCTTTGAAACCAAGCACAAATTAATTATTGGTTAAAAATTCTATTATAAAAAAGTTTTCAATCAAGAAAAATGTTCAAAATATAATGAATTGAAAATAATCAAGAAATTACCCATAACCAAAATATAACCAATGCATGAAAAACTATCTTACAAAATAATTAATGTAAAAAGACAATTCAAAGAGACATGAGAAGATGGGGATGAATAATACAAGCACAAGCATTTACCATGATGAACCTGCAAACACAGCATAATATACATTTGACATTTATAGGCAAATAAAATAAGAACTATAAAGAGATAAACAGGATATTAATGTATATATTGAAGAATACAGTTCAAAATCAATTGTCCATGCAATGAGAAAAAGAGCAATTCATATGGCAGTAACTCCAGTCACTTTTCATTATTTTTTTTATTTTATTTATTTCTGTATGTGTATGACTATATTGTCTGCATTTATGTAAGTGCACCCATGTTGTGAAATGCACACGGAGGTCAGAAGAGGATATCCTCCCTGGATTTGGAGGTATGGACAGTTGTTAGTCACCATGTGAGTGCTGGGAACTGAACCTGGGTCCTCTGCAAGAGCAGCCAGTGCTTTTAAACAATGAGTCATCTCTCCATCTCAATGTTTTAAAGCAGTAAGTTATTATTTAGGAGTAGTCTTGGTAAACTTACTTTTATTGTTACATGTTTTCACAAATAACTTATTAAATTGGAATACTAATTACCGGAACAACATTATCAGAGCAATTAATTATTATACTGAATGACTTAGTCTCTCAATATTTTTTCACCTCAGTGGATTGTTACTGTTAAGCATAGAAACAATTGATGTGATGCATCAATAATAAATATAATTATGAAAATATAATATGAAAATATTGGTTTAAAATATACTTGCAAGCACTGTTGTATAAACTATGTGTAAGAAAAGTTTCTGGTGAAACTACAACAATATAGACTGGACACTCATTTGATCAACTTGATTGAACATACAAGCACCCCCCTGCTGGATGGTGGGACCCATGAGCTGTGTGAGTTTGGGCACAACTGCTTGCAAATTGGTTTTACATGAAGGATGCTTGTACTCACAAATTATCACCTATTGTTAAAAAAAAATGAAAACAAAACAAAACAAAAAAGCAGAGAAAGATGCAGAAAACTTACGGCATAATGCACGATCTGCGATGGGTAGGGGTGGGGGGGGGGGGAGGGAAGGGGATATATGCCTGAACTGAATTGGGAAATGATGTATGAAATACACAAAGCATCAATAAAAATAAATTTAAAAAAAAGAATATAACATATAGGAAGGGATAATTCTGTTCAACTGGCATTTCCAAATCTACTGATTGAGCAAAAAAGAATCAATAGTTAATTTGTGTTACTTTCAATAAATTGGTTTATCACTTCAAAATTTCCTTCATAATGATTTCAGAATATTGGCAAACAGCAAGTCTAGAAAGGCTCAAATGAATTAACTGGTTACTTCAAATGAAATATTGATGTACGGTGAGTTGCTGAGGTTTAACTAAAAACAAAAACAAAACACTACTGCCCACACATCACAGATGTAATTGATTTTAATTGTTCGTTAGCATACAGTTTTCCTATTGAAATGTTACTCTAATTGCTACTGGAAATAGAAATGCATTGAGAAGTCAGTGTCTTCCACAGAACAGAAATTGTGGCACGGATTAAACTGTAGATAGCTAAAATAGCTAATTTAAATTGTCACTATACTTTTGTATGATGGCACTATATAGATACTTTGAAACAAAAATGTAAAATAAAGGCAATGACAGTATATTGTCTACCTATGGACTCACACCAGTTTCCAGTCCCACTGGACACTGTCTGTAGCCGAGCTCTGTGGTAAAAATCATTAAGGCCTACCCCTGCATTGCTAGAATTTCGGGGTGCTAGTTCTGATGGCAGTTTGACTGCAACAGCAAGCAGTTCATTTTCATTGCATTTATGTATTTCAAATTACTTCAGTGACACAGGTTATTGTGGGTGAACTGTTTCTTGCAGAAACTATGCAATGTGAATGTGTAAAATTTTTAACAGATTTTCATAGTCACTAGGTCATATACATGAAATCATCACTCTTAAGGTCAGGGTAAATGTTTTTAAAATCATATTCTTTAAATGATCTTTGTTCTAAATTTGCACTTAACAAATACTACTGAGTACAGTTTGTATAAAAGGAATTAGGTAAATCAAAGAAATGACAACAGAGCAAAGTTTCTACATTCATAGCTCAATAAATATTTAGTGGATTGGGGCTAGAGAGATAGCCTAGCGGTTAATAGCACCAACTGCTCTTGCAGAGGACTGGGGTTCGATCCCCAGCACCCACATGGCAGCTAAGAACCGTCTGTAACTCCAATTCAAGGAGAACTCCAGTTCCAGGGGAATCCGACGCCCTTTTCTGACCTCCGCGGCATTGCACAACACGGGTGCACAGACCTACATGCAGACAATACATTCATACACATACAAAAATAAATAAAATTAAAAAAAATATTTAGTGGATAATTTTCTTTCACTAAATGGTAATAATTTAGCAAATTTTATTGATAGTGCTCTCTGTTCAGTAACTTCTGGACACAAAAATGTTATGTATAAAAGTGGAAACTCATGAACTTATTTTGATTCTGAAACCATATTAGATAAGATCATCCCATACATTTAACAAAGGCTTGAAGACTGTGTGGCAAGAAATACTCTCTTATATAAAACATCATGTGTAAGTCGTTCCTCCTCTCCTGTTGTGTATCCATTAAAATCCTACAGACTCCTCTCTTAACTTCTTTATTTCTGTCTCTATGTCATCTAACTTAAAGTAGAATTGACTTCAGAAAACGTGAATTTTCCTTACAACATTGCATGCCCTTGATTTTTGTATATAAAATCTTTAATCTGTTTCAATTTTCTGTCCCACATTTTTGGTTTGTTTTTTGTTTTTTTTTTCTATTTTTTCTTTATTTTTTTTTCTTTTCACAGGAAAACAGAAACAATACAAAATGAGAATAACAAAACAAAGAAACAAGAACAAACCAAAAAAAGTGGTGGTGGGGATTTCCATTTCTTATTCTGGTGAAATGAAGAATCAATCTGCGGGGCTTGGTATGTACTTCTCTTTTTTCCCCTTCTCTCTTTCTTTTCTTCCTTCTTTTCCTCCTCTTTCAGGGTTACCAGAAGGATCTGTGTTTACTGGCTATCCAGGAAGCCTTGAGTTCTCAGCTGAGAAAGAGTCTGGTTAGTTTCTGGGATCTCATCCCTAAACTGCCTAGTCAATTTCTATCTTCTATTTAGCTATGTTACCCTCTGAAAAGGCTCACCCCAAGCACCAGAAGGGAATCAGGACACCAACTGCCCTGACTTATTCCAAGCTGAAAAGGGACTTTGGATGTGGCAACTGGGGTGTCCCCCATTCAGAGGGTCAATCTAAAAGACCTCCGCCAGGCCTGGTGGCGCACGCCTTTAATCCTAGCACTTGGGAGGCAGAGGCAGGCAAATCTTTGTGAGTTCAAAGCTAGCCTCATCTACAGAGTAAGTTCCAGGACAGCGGGGGGCTACAGAGAGACCTTGTCCCTAAAAGACATAAATAAATAAATAAATAAATAAATAAATAAATAAATAAATAAATAAATAAAAATTAAAAACTTCCAAGCATAACTATAGAGGGAAAAAATCCTTTACTGCTGCCTGTGAAAGCAAAATGAAAGCAGGAGTAGTTAAGTACATGATCTAGGCAGGGAACCGGGAGAAGTAAGAACAGGGTGAATCCCAATGTCCAACTTAAAAGTCCATTAGAATTTCTTGACCAGGGGTTTCAAACCATCCATTTATTAGGTTTCTCCTTCTGTTAATTTTGCCATGATGTCTGGGTTCAGGATCTGCTTTTCAGGCTTTTTAATAGTCAGGATGTGAATTTTCACTTAGATAGCTGCTAGAATAAAAAAGGAAATTTTATTATTGAGCATTAATTAGCAGCAATACTGGACTTGTCCTTTGGCTGCAGGTGGTCCCACTTCTGTTAATCAAGGCCAAGCTGTAAGGTTTTTATATAACATTATTTCATATAACTTCACACCCAATATGTGCAGGTACAATTTTTCAGGTTTGAAAACAAATATATTGACTATTATCTTTTGGTTAGACTTTCTTTTTGGGTGTTTAAGTCCACACCATTAGCCCAGATTAACCAAACTTTGTTTTCTCAAGGTCACTTGAGGTTCTGGTCTTCAGGGGGCACTTGGGTTTTCCATAGAGGGAGCACCTGGCTCCTTGGGCCATTCTCAACCAGTTCCATCTACCAAGGACAAGATCAGGTCTTGCTCTACCAGGCTTCCCTTTGGGGCACAAGGCAACATTCCTCTATATTGAGCTTCCTCTTTATTGACTGGACACTAGCTAGGGTTCTGTTGGTGGATCTCCAAGACCTCCCTGCACAGGAAGCACAGTGATTCACAGTTGCAGAACATTTTAAAAGATCCCCCTGTACAAAATCCCCTGGGACCACTTGACCTCAGAGGTCAAAGAACAAAATTGTCCCTTAAATCCCTGGGCCAAATTGGTATGAGTCTTAAGCATGGGCATTAAGCATCCAAAAAATTTAAGTTACACCAATCTGTTACTTTTAATTACTGTATCATATTTAGATGAAGCTTGAAGAAAAGCCTAAGAAGCCTTGCATAAACATTGACTGGAAGAAAAATCCAATAATAGAAATTTAAACAATGTTAGGCATATCTTAAATATACACAATTTTCTACAAACATAAGTAGTCTCTTTACTTTCCCAAACCCCATATTCTGGTTTGTAGTTTTCCAATATCAGGCAACATATCTGTTGACCAGAATTAAGCTGAAAAAAATTTGCCAAGTCTATCCAAACTGTCTCCTTCTGGGGTGCATGCCACTCAGGGGAGTAAACTTAGCTTTTCTTGAGTCAAGTTATCTTGAAATGGGCAGAACAGATATCAAAAGTAACACTTGCAGAATAGACAGAGACCAAAAATACCTTTCAGTTAGTCAAAGATAACCCATTGATTTTCTATGCCCTTTTAATCCAAATCTACAACTGGAAGTCCAGTACAAACCAGGAATGTACTGAAAACCAACCACAACCCTGTATGGTTATAATCCCATTTGTACCATTAGTAAACTGGCTGTAATGTTTATACCATTCCACTCTAGAAACACTTAACCACTTCAATCCAGAACAAGTATCTTATTTCCAGTAAACTTTGCAGTATTTATGCCATCCAGCCAAACAGGTCATCACAAAATAGAAACCTTAAAGTGAGCCTACAAGTCCTGGGGCCAGCTCCAGCCAACCAAATTTTTCCAGATATCCAGAAACCCACCACAAAGGCCTGGCAAAAAGCCTATCTGCCCCAAAGAGTTCCACCTAGTGATCAAATATCCCCCACACACACACAAAAAAAAAAACCCAAAGGCCTTGAATTCTATGTATTACCATAGTGACTCTTCCTTCTTTCTTAGTGCTATTTACTTGTATTATTTGTTTACCCTCCTTTCACCGTAGGATAATATTTACCTTTAAAGGTGAGATAAGTTTCTTGGAGACAAGAAAAAAAAAAAAAAACCCGATGAGTTTTGTTTCTTAATCCATTCTACTATTCTCTGTCTCTTAATTGGAGAATTCATTCCATTGATATTTAAAACTGTTGTTGAGAGAATTAAATTGATTCCAATCATTTTGAATTATAGTACATTCTTAACCTAAGTTTTTATTTCCATAGTGGTAGTATCATTTGTTTTCTGGTGTTGATTGGTTATAGTCATCCCTGCACTCTGCTCTTTGTATTGATTGAAGTAGTCTCTGCAGGGATGGCTTATTGGGGAAGAATTCTTTCAACTTATTTATATCACAAAACATTTTCCTTTCTCCTTCAATTATAATAGACATTTTTGCTGGATAAAGTACTCTGAGTTGACATCTATAGTCTTTTAGAACCTGGAATATTTTAAACCAGGCTCTTCTGGCTTTCGTTGCCTGCATTGAGAAATCAGCGGTAATTCTGATAGGTTTTCCTTTGTAAGTAACTTGTTTTTCTTTTGCGGCCTTCAGTATTCTTTCTTTGCTTTGAACATCTAGTGTTTTTACTATGATATGGTGTGGAGAATTTCTTTACTGGTTCTCTCTGCTTGGAGTTCTATATGCTTCTAATACTTATATAAGTATCTCTTGCTTTAATTTGGGAAGTTTCCTCTAAAATTTTGATGAAGACCTGGGTCATATCTTTATCCTGTGAGCATTCTTCCTCTTCTATCCCTATAATTCATAGGTTTGGTCTTTTCATAGCATCCCTAAGTTCCTGGTTATTCCATTCTTGTGTTTTCTTACATTTTTCATAATCTTTACTTGATTTGTCTGGCTCTTTGATTGCCTTCCAATCTTGATATTCTGTTTTCTACTTCATCCATTCTATTATTAAGAGTTTTTCCATCCTTCCCAAGCTGTTTGTGGAATATTGCACTTCTTTTTTTCATTTTCACTTGAATTTTCTTCAATGTTTCATTCTGCAATTTATCATTGTCCTCTTTCAATTTATCCCTATCTTATTTTAGATCCCAGACTTCCTTGTTTATAAGCTCCTTGAATTCCCTCAACTCCTTAATTTCTCTAATCACATTCATAATTGTTCTTTTGAGATCTGTATCCTGAGTTATGTCCAAGGGGTCTTCATTAGAGGGCACTTGAATAGGATTATTAGTGTTCTTGGAGAGCCACCTGAGTCTTTCTCTCATTGAGCTTTAGGCATTTGGGTAGCTTCTGTTGGGAGTGGTTGTAAGGTGAAGCTTAGGTGTTTGTTGAGCTGACACCAATGTTGGTTATATTCTTCAGGTATTTGTTGACTTCTTAATTCATGTACATGCATGGATACTTTAGGACCCCAAATCCCAACTCTGTCCTACACTGTACAGACCAATACCCCTCACCCAACTAGCAAACAGTTCACCCAATGGACTAAGCCACACAACACCCAAGCTGGTCGACACCCCCAGGCCTGCAAAACCCACACCCTAGGGCCCCAGGCACTCCTGATCTTGTGGGCTAGAAGGTCCCAACTCTTCTGCTATAATGCAGATGGAGTCCCCCACATCCAAGTGGGGTAAACCCCAATCACCCACATGGTAAGATGTACTCACAGAACCACTGTACACCACCTTAACCTACCAGCCAATCTTCCAGAGCCAGGTGCCAAGGTCTGCACCTGGGTTCAGTAGGAGAAAGGCTCAGCCAACACCAGGGCTATCCCTGTTGTCTCCTGAAACCCTCAGGGGATGTCTATAGTTCCAAATTGTACTCCAAAAATATCCAAATGCCCTCAGACCACCTCCAATGCTCCCCAACATTCTCAGGGGCCCCTAAGTCCCTCTCTCTGACTTTGCCCTTAGCTGATCAGAATGCACCTGCCGCCTCAGGAGCCACCATCATGGAAACGCCTCCTGTCCCACGTTTTCTAAGCACAGTTTTGTTCATGACCACATTTCACTGTATATTTATATGCTATATAGTCGTACTATATACTATATAGTTATTTAGTTCAAATCACTTCCTTATGAAATCAGTAAGTTGCATTTATTTTCTTAATTCCAGCTAAATCTAAATTAATTTCATATTAATTCTCTTGTCTCAGTGATTTTTATAGGTTGATTTTTTATCTTTTAAAGTAAACAATTTCTTCATTGTACATATTGTACATAACATATACTCATTACAAAAAAAGTCAAAGGCCTAAGAACCCTGAATAGAAGAAGTAATTTACACATTGCCTCACTACCTAGAGATGCCCATTTATAGATTTTTGTATATGTGATTCTATGTTTTCATGTGTTTGACATCTTGGTGTTTTAAATACTTTTTATATAAAATTGACAAATTTGAATATTGAATCTCAACGTGGTGGCACACGTCTTTAATACTAGCACTTGGGAGGCAGAGGGAGGTGGATCTCTGTGAATTCAAGGCCAGCCTCCTCTATAGTGAGTTCCAGGACAGCCAGAGCTACAGGGAGACCCTGACTCAAAAAGACCCCAAAAAAAGAAGTATCAATAATAGATAAAATATATTCATTGTTTAAAAATAAACCTATAAAATTATTAATAATTTATTCAGAAAAAGGATCACACCTTTAAAATTGCATTTACCATTTTAAAATATTTCTGACATGCATAAAAGATGACACCAACATTTTAATAATTGCATAGCATGAGTATAAATGCACCTACATAGTTATATATATATATATATGCACACATATGTATAGATATAAAACATATAATTATTATTACCTTATTGACTAACTTAACTCATCCTTTGCTTCTATCTCTACTTATTTGCTTTTGGTTTTTAGTGCACAAGAATGAGCACAGTTTGACCCATTCTGGGTATACATTTTGCCACAGTGCTATGGTAGTATAATACAAGCCCCATTCTTTCATTTTTGTATTTGTATACAGATGATTCAAAATACACCAAGCAGTAATGACTATTTGTTCCCAGGTTTGTTTAATGCACTTTTTCTTCTAGTACTGTTGAGATATAGTTAAGAATCAGTATTCATGATATGACTTCAAACATCAATGACAAAAAATAAAACTACACAGAATACTTTCAAATGAATTATAAAATCAATTATGTTTCTTTTCCTGTTCAGTTTTCTCTCAAATATTCTCACTCAACAAAAGCAAGAAGATGTCAAGCTGTGCCTTATATGTAATGATAAGTGTCATTTTGGTAGCCATGTTGCTACACAGCAAGAGGCAGCTATGATGAACTATGATGAAAAGCAACAGTTGTAGAATGAGATAAGTTTTTACACAACAACCTTTGCTTTATGAAGGCTTCAGGTTTACCCACCACCAGAGTACCTTGATCTGCTGTGCTTTTAAAATGAGGGAGGGAGGCCACCTGTTTTGCCTTAAGCAATAATTAAGATCAAACAAAATATGCTTTGCAAACATAAAACATGACAAGTGGAAGGGAAAAAGGGTTTTACCAGCAATGGCAATAGAAGTTGCTTCCTGCACAAAGAACCTGTGTTATTATCAAGTGAAGCAGGGTGGTAATAAGCCATAGGCAAATAGATTAAAGAAAAGAGAGTCAAGCAGATGGTAGAGCAATGTTTTCATTTCCACGGAATAAATAATTTTGTACATAGCAAATTTAAAGAACAGAGATCTCATCAGACTATTTCGATATATAGCTAATGGTCATCACAAATCCTCATTCATATGATAGACCCTGAGTTTTAGGACAAGAACAGAAAGGGGTAAATTTGTAAAATGACAACTAACATTCTCTGATAGGTTACCTAGTTTCAATAGACTATTTGATCTCAAACATGGTAACATGCCCATTACTCAGTTTAAGTCACATTGTCTGATCTAGGTGCATCTTTCCCATAAGAAAGAACAGTGACTATAATATAAAATTTGAGCCAGGAGTGGTGGCACATGTCTTTAATCACTCAGGAGGCAGAGGCAGGCAGATCTCTGTGAGTTCAAGTTCAGCCTGATCTACAGAGCGAGTTCCAGGCCAGCTGGCGCTACAGGGAGACCATGCCCCCCCCCCAACAAAAAACAAAAATAAATTGAAAAACCCCTCCTTCACCAGCAAATATATTTTCTGAAAATGAAAACAAAATAAAAACAAATTTGCTGTAAAGCCTGAGAACAACAATGACCAGGCCATTAAGATCATCCTCTGTGTAAGTGGACTTAACACTTACACAATTAAAAGGGTTTATGTCTGTTACCTTAAACCTGAGAACCTGAGGACAGAGAGATCCCAGGTCCTAGAGGAGAACCTATTACTATCATGTGACTTTCAAAAATAAAGCTTTCAACTTCCTTCTAAATACTTAAGTTAATGCCCATATAAAAGCACAGCTCTCACCCCTCATTGAAGAATCTTTGTTTCATCTGATGGAGGCAACCAGAGAGATCCACAATTGGACACAATGAAGAGAATCTGAGCTGATGGTTCCCAGCTCCAAACAGAGCATCTATAATCCAATCACTGTACCTAAAGAGCAGGACACAAAGGATAAGCAACAGAAGAAAGATCATAAGCCTGAGGACAAGGACCACTGTGTTTAGATTGTGTCTTCTGGATATAACAAAGATGATGCACACATGAAATCTCAAAAAACTCATGAGCACAATACCTGCAAATCATTGGCATGCCATCACAAATGGAGGTATATCTCACAAGTCTCCACCTGCAGTCCAAGCCTCTGCCATCCCCATCAGCTCTCCTTGACAGATGTTTCCAGGCTCTGGCATCCGCAATATCTTGGGGTCTCAACCACATCCTGGGCTTCATTGTCACAGCTTCCCATGATGACCCCACTGGGCCTTTTTCATGCAGGGACTAACGGCTCTATGATGCCTAGCCTCAGAGCTTTCTGAAACCAGGAAAGAATGAACACCCATTTCATTCCTGTATCTTTCATCACTATAAATCCAGCACAATGTGGACACATTGTAACATTCAGCTGCCATCTGGGGATTGACCTTGGCCCTGATCCATCATATTTGCAGCTGCTTTGTTTTATTTTCATGTGAAAAAAAGCCATTGTGCTTTCTCCTCTCACAAGTTGGAAGCCTAGTTGGGTGAGATCTTTCTCTGAAGGCATCATCCCATTGTTCAAGTACAGAACTTGTGGCATCTTCCGAATGGTACCAATCTCATCACTGAGAACCCCTCATCCAGTGCTTGCTTTTTCTGCAGTCATTATATACTGGTATAAAATTTATCAATATCAACATTCCTTTCTACTCCATTTTATTTTTTGTTGTACTCCTGCATAAAATTTATCAGTAATAATCAGTTCATAGATTCAATATTGGACTACCTTGAAAATTTTTCCAACAAAGAAATTTGTCATTTTTATAATTTAGCCCAGACATGTTCTTATGGCTTCTGCAAAGGGAAGCTAGATTTTTATTTAAGATCTACCAATTGCTGTTGAAGTCCTTATTTCCCTCTCCTTGTAGAATATCTGGACCCAGCTCTCTGTACTCCAGGCTTGGACTAGAATGGATCATTAAATGTTGCTAATATAGCTCAACAGTAGGAAACTCAAAACTTCCCAAATCTTCCACATTCTTCCAAAAACAACATGATCAGGTTCTTTACAACAATAACCCACTCTCTGGTGCCAAGAGCTATATTAGTTCCTTTGCTATTGCTGTGATAAAACACCGTGACCAAGAGAACTTATAGAAGAGTTTACTTGGCTTTTGGCTTACAGTTACCAAGCATAAGAGTCTATTATGATCAGGCAGCCTGGTAGCAGAAGTGGCCTGAGTAGAAAGCAGCTAGATCACCTCTCAATGGCGAGCAGGAACCAAAAAGAGGAAAAGCTAAAGTGTGGCAAGGTTCTGACTCTCAAAACCACCCCAGCGGCATGCTTCCCCCAACAAAGCACTCCTCTAAAAGATTTGATGACCCTTGCCAAACAGCATTACCAACCGAATTAACAAAAGAGACATGAATAACTGAAATGCTTCTGTATAACAAAGGGAACAATCAACTGAGAGAAGAGAAGCCTGAAGAGAGAGAATAGTTGACCACTATACATTTAATAGAGTGTTAATGGGCAGAATGTACAAAGAACTCAAAAACAAAATGTCAAAACAACTAAAATGATGCTTATATAATATGAACTACGAATAAAATACACCTATATCAATCTCTGCCACCAAAGCCTCAGGGACCACTGTGAAAGAGGTGGTGGATAGATTGTAAGAGCCAGAGGTGGTTGATGACTGTGGGAAAAACTTTTCTTACATTAGCATGATCTGGACTAATGGCTTTTAATTAGCTCCAGCAAAACCATTCTGCTGGACTCTTACTTAGCACCTGAGCTAGTTTCCTAGACAACTTCAATTTGGTACCACAGCCAATAAGATAACAAAAGAATGAGTGTGGGAATGGTTGGGAAAATTAATATGTCAAAGCTTGAAAGACAGTATCCAATCTCCACCGCATACAGCAGAGATTGAGAAGATTGACCATTGATGGATGAGATGTTGTAGAACTGGAGACTAAAAGCCCAAATGGTCTGTTAAGATTAGCCATGGAGCCAAGCTTGTTCTTCCCAAATTAAAGCTGGGTAAAGCAGTTCCAAAGACAGAGTTTCAGGGACACTTCCTTCAGCACAGCTCCAGGAGACAAAGGATTCCAAGAGTTGTTTAGGGGAACAAGCACCCTTGGAATCCAAGCTACTCTTAAAAACTAAGTTTGCAGGGCATGGTGGGGCACTCCTTTAATCCTAGCACTCAGGAGGCAGATCTTTGTGAGTTCAAGGCCAGCCTGCTCTACAGAGTGAATTCCAGGACAGCTGGGGCTACAGGGAAACCCTGTCTCAAGAAATCAAACAAACAAACAAACAAAACAAAACAAAACAAAACAAAAAAAAACTAAGTTTAGCCAGACGTAGTGACTCATACCTTTAATCCCAGAACTCAGGAGGCAGAAGCAGGCTGATCTCTTCAAGTTCAAGACCAGCCTGATCTACAGAGAGAGTTCCATGACAGCTGGGGCTACAGGGTGACCCTGTCTTGAAAAGACAAAAATAAATAAAGCTAAGTTTAAGAGTTGGACTTTTACTTGGTCAGTTGATTGTAATGTCGGTGTAGTAACACTGCAGATGGCCACAAAGAAACAAGAGTTTTCCAGACAGCAGTAAATTTACTCATATGAATCTACAACAATGGTAGCAAGATGCACAAGACCTGTGCAAACTCAACACAGATAGAATCTCAGCATAGAAGTGGGGGAAGTGTGTAAAAAGACCCAACCTTAGCTGAGGAGTTATTGGCAACTATTACTAGAGGGAAAGTTAGTTTTAAGTGTGTGACACTAGATAGGCTGACCAGAATCCAGTTGGATCCATATGGAAAGATATTTGTGAACATAAATTTGACTTCAAAACCCTTAATATATGTGACAGAGTACATGAAATGATGCATATCATGAGTGTGCTATAAAAATGTAGATAGGCTTAAATTTATCAAAATGTATGCAAAACTTTAATAAAATTATTTTTAATTGAGCTGTAGACTGAGTGTGCTCTGGAGGCAGAGGAACGCAGATCTCTGTGAGATCAAGGCCAGCTTGTTCTACATAGTGAGTTACATGCCAGCTATGGCTAAAGGGATCTGAAAGATAGATCAATAGATGATAGATGATAGGTAGATGATAGATGATAGATAGATAGATAGATAGATAGATAGATAGATAGATAGATAATAAAGAGCTTTGAATCTGAACATAGACTTCCTCTGACACTCAACTCTACACTGTAGCTACCATGGCCCTGTCCTTCCGGCCTGCCCTTCCTATCTTCCTTATTTATACCTGAAGCCTTGAGTGCTCATTTATGCTAAGAATGCAGCCTCAGACAAGTCTTCCTTGCAATGTTTTCCTTGCTAGTCCCTATGCATGATTCCTGTCCCTTCTAACTCCTCACCCACTAGCCCACATCTGATAGGCAAACTATAATGTCTGCCCTAATATTTTTTTACTTAAAATAACATTTCCTAACCAGGCATGGTGTCACATGCCTTTGATTCCAGCACTCAGGAAGCAGTGGCAGCTAGATCTATGTGAGATCAAATCTAGTCTTATCTACATTGCAATTTCCACCCTACAGGGAGACTTTGTCTCAGAAAGATTAAAAAAAAAAAAAAAAAAAACACAAATGGGACATCAGTCTAACCAGACTTCTTAAAATAAGAACTATAGGGGGCTGGAGAGATAGCCTAGTGGTTAAGAGCACCGACGCTCTTGCAGAGGACCCGGGTTCGATCCCCAGCACCCACAGGGTGGCTAAGAACCGTCTGTAACTCCAATTCCAGGAGAACTCCAGTTCCAGGGGAATCTGAGACCCTCTTCTGACCTCCGCGGCATTGCACGACACGGGTGCACAGACCTGCATGCAGACAGTACATTCATACACATACAAAGATAAATAATAATAAAAAAATAAAAAAAAGAACTATAAAGAGTAAGAAATACCTTAAAAGGTGTTTGCATCCTAATAAATTGGGAGAAGGAAAGTTAAAATAATTTTAAATTCTCATCTTACCCCAGTCACAATGATTAAGTATTAGAAAGCAGCAAAGAAAAGATGTTGGTGAGAATACTGGGAAAGGTAAATCATTATTCACTGCTGGTGGGTTACAAATTGATGCAGTTTCTATGGACATCAATGTTAAGAAAGCTCTACAGGGGCAAGAGAGATGGCCTCATGGTTAAGAGCGCCAACTGCTCTTGCAGAGGACCCGGGTTCGATCCCCAGCACCCACATGGCTGCTGAGAACTGTCTTTAACTCCAGTTCCAGGGAAATCCAACACCCTCTTCTGACCTCTGCAGCATTGCACCACACGGGTGCACAGACCTGCATGCAGACAATACATTCATACACGTAAAAAATAAATAAAATTTAAAAAAGAATGCTCTACAAAGCTAAAAGTACATTTATCATATAACCCTGATATACCACTCCTTTGTATATATAAAATAAATAAAATTTAAAAAAGAATGCTCTACAAAGCTAAAAGTACATCTATCATATAACCCTGATATACCACTCTTTTGCATATATAAAGTAAATAAAATTAAAAAAGAATGCTCTACAAAGCTAAAAGTACATTTATCATATAACCCTGATATACCACTCCTTTGACTATATCACTCCTTTGAATATATCCAAAGACCTCATATCTTACTCTAGAGATACTTATTCAGCCATGTTCATCTCTGCTTCTTCTAAATAACTGGGAAGTGGAAATACACACACACACACACACACACACACACACACACATATGCTACCACTAATGAATGAATAAAATAAAAGGGGTATATAAACACAATGGAAGTCTATACAGTAGTAAAGAAAAATGAAATCAAGAAATTTTCAGGTAAATGGCTGGAACTAGAAAATATATTGAGTGTAATAGCCCAGATCCGGAAAGACATTAACCACATATTCACTCTTATTTGTATAACCTAGTTCTAAATATATAGATGTGAATATATAACCTAAATTAAGAGAGGATGCAGGAAAGTAGGATGTGGGCCTGGGAAGAGGAGGGGAGAGGAAGCCCCAGAGAGTGGGTGATGATAGGAAGCAGGTACCATCGAGATGAAAATGTGAAAGAATTTTGTAGGGAGTATAACTGGGGAAATGGATAGGACTGACTGTATACAGAGAGAGAGGGAGAATGACAAGATTAATAGCAGTAAGGAGCATGAAAACCCACAAGGAAATTATTAATTCATGAGCTTACTTAAAAATGCGATTGGGGTGAATGGTGAAACTACAGCAATGTAGTCTGGACACTCATTTGATCAACTTGATTGAACAAACAACCTGTCACCCCCCACTGGATGGTGGGGCTGTAGGTGTCTGGGCACAACAGCCTGAAGATAGGTTTTGCATGAAGGATGCTTGTACTCATGGATTATCACTTATAGCTAAAAATGAAAAAAAAAACTGAGAGAAAGATGCAGGACAGTTATGGCAGAATGCATGATCTGGGATGGGGTGGGGGTGGGAGGGGAGGGAAAGGGAAATAAGCCTGAACTGAATTGGAAAAAATGTATGAAATGCACAAAGCATCAATAAAAAAAAACTAATTTAAAAAAAAATGCATATATAATGTAGTTCTGTGGTGTGTGCATGTAGCCGTGGACTATCTCTAATGAACTAGAAGCACTACTCTGTGTAGTATGAAAAGCTGAAAGTACAAAGTTTGGGGCCCCTCTGTCAGTTAAACTGCCATAATTTCTACATTATAATAGTATACATAGTTTTGTATATGTCAAGCCAATGTTTAAAATTCCTTCATTGGGGCTAGAGAGATGGCTCAGTGGTTTAGAGCACTGATGGTTCTTGTAGAGGAGCCCCACTCAATTCCCAGCACCCACAGGGTGGCTATCAACTGTCTTTAACTCCAGTTCCAAGGGATATACTGCGTTCTTCTGGCCTCCACGGGCATTGCACAACACAGGTGCACTTACATACAGGTACTATACTCACATACACTCAGGTACTATAGTCATACAGGTACTACATACTGTAGTATGACTATAGTACCTGTATGTATGTAAGTGCACCTGTGTGGTGCAATTGGGTCATACTATAGTATGACCCAATATAGTCATACTATAGTATCTGTATATATGTCATACTACTGTAGTCATAAAATAAAAATAATAAATGAATTATCTTTAAAAATTCCTTCATTTACAATGTTAATAAACTTTGTCCAGAAAGAAGATAATACATTTTTTCCCATTGTGGAAAGCATGGTTTGTTGGGCTTCTCATGAAACTTGTCTTTATTTATACTAAATATAACCAATTGATAGTCTCTTTAGCTATTCGGTATTGTATTATTTTGGTTTTTGTTTTGTGTGTAGCAATTCATATATATAAAGGATTTTCTAAGCAGGTGGGATTTTACTGACCTGTTGAAAATAGTAATTCTTCTGTCAACCACTCATCAACAAAAGCACTTATATTTATTTACAACAAGGAGAAACACAGTAAGTTGTAATACTAAATGTTGGGACAGACAGAACAAAACTACCTGACATTCATGCTTCTGCCTGATTTTATAACCATTTCATGACAAGTGGATAAAATAGTTCATACAATGAACAGAAATATGATCCTGGTATGAGTTCCAGCACCTGTTTTTTTTCTTCTTTATGCAGCTAAATTGCAAAGTTATTCCATAATTTGCAATGAGGTGATAATTTATCTACACAACACCATAAGCCTCATGTAGGACCTCTAATATATAAAGTATAGTTACACAATATCTTGTTTAAGAAATTTAGTCAGAAAGAGCTAGTTATTTCTAATTTAAAAAAATTGTTATTGAGGGCCTGAGATGATGGCTTAGTGGTTAAGGGCACTGCCTGCTCTTGGAGATGATCAGGGTTTGATTCCCAGCATCCACATGGCAGCTCACAGTCATCCTTAACTCCTGTTACAGGTCCCAATGCCTTCTTCTGACCTTCACATGTATTGCAAAACATTTCTGCACTTTATATATGCAGTCAATATGTTCATATACATAAAAATAATCAATAAAATATGTTGTAAATTGTAACAGAATTCTTGAGAGCTTCATACAATGTAATGTGATCCTATTCAGACTCCTCCCATACCTGCTCCCCTTCCACCACCACCTGATTTCATATCTTATTATTTTTAAGGGAAATTGAGTCCATTTGTGTCCTCAGTCGATCCTGAGTATGGGTATGTCCACTGGAGCCTGGACCACCTACCCAGCAGTCACACACTAAAGAAAGCTGACCGTACTCCCAGAAGCTACCAATTGCCAATATCTCCTCAGCTAGTGTTCAGGCCTCTGACCCAACTCTCCCACTCTATTCTCAGAATTTGTATAACTTTAGTTTAAGTAGGTCTTGCAGTTCTTTATTATTGTTTGTCATGATTTGAATTAGTAAAAACCCATCAACTGAAACTGTGCTGAATACCCTAACAAACTCAAGTTCCATTTAATTAACAAAATGGCATCAAAAATAATAGAATCCATTCTGTTAGTAGGGAAAATGGACCTTTGCAGCAAAAATTAAAAGATTATAAGACATGGTCTGATGATGAGCTATTGACAAAAACATTAGTACGTATAAGCACTGACAACTTGATATGGTATCTTGGATAAAGGGAATATGTTTTTCCACAGAAAACACAAAAGCAATCAATTCTGAATCAGTGGCCAGGCATGCACTTGCTTTTGCATGCTGCATTAAGCCTAACATCATTCTTTTCTTTATGAAGATGCACTTGATCTCAACTGCAAATTCTGTTTTTTTAATTCCTAGGAATAGTCTTCACTTTAGATAGAAAACATTTAAGGAGTTTGTCCTAATGTTCTTTAAAAATTTTCTCCTTTTCAACTCCAGCAAGTCTATTTTAGCTAGTTTTTAAGACATTGCTTTTAGGGTGCTCAATCTATCCAGTGACTATGAACTATATTCTAGTGACTTTCATGGTCCTTGGTAACCTTACATAAAGATGACATCATTCTCTTCAGCAATCTGATCTCCACTGAAGAAGATGCCACTATTCATTGATTTCTCCAAAGCCTTTGGTATCCTGGGAGCCAGACTAAAGAATCCTCAGGTTTTGGAACTTGACTTATCTTTCTTGAAATAAAAAAGTCTATCGGTAGTCACAGATATTCAGATTAGATATTGTTTAATCTTACATTAGGATAATAAATGTCTTGCTCTAAACAAATTATATCTTCTAAACCCATTAATGATAGTAATATAAAAATATATCCTAAAACTGATAATAAATTTATGTTTTGACAACTGACTCTTCATAACATAATGTATCTATTCTCCTGATATACACAATATAACATCATTTAATATTTACAATATTTTCCCTTCTCCAGGAAGGTAATATTAGTTGAAAAATTAAATATAATTACTTTCATTGATGAATATGAATTGAGAGACTGTTATTTCATAAGTTAAGAAATGAAGTCACTAAAAAATACATAAGAATTTGATTTCAATGCTTTGAGGTACATGCCAGAACCCCTATAAAATTAGCACATTTTTCTAATTGCAAGGTGCACAAAGAACATATTGAAGAAGAATTATTTCTTTTTTCTTATGTTCTTGCATATTTTCTTGTCAGTCATTCAGATTGAGATGCTCTGAAGAGTTTTGTAAGCAATTTTGCCTCGTATTAGCCTTATTGATACTCCTGTTTTATTTCATACCTTCAGGAGTAAATAGCAATAAGATTTAGCTACTATTTATTGAAAAAGCAATTAATGAAACTTAATGGTATGGATAAATATGATTATTTAGCTAGTCATTTCCTTTCCAGAATAAAGGAATTTTCTCAGTGTTAATCAAAGTAACAATTTGGCTTTTAAACTTTAAAAAAATGTGTATGTATGTGTATGCTTGTGTGTGTATGTGTGTGTGTGTGTGTGTGTGCGTGCATTTGAATCTGTGTATAAAATGCGTGTGCAAGCACATCTGTGCCACAGGACATGTGTGAAGGTATTGTGCTACATTATTCCTGGAGAAATATGAACATGAGATCCCAGATAAGAAATCCAGGATAGACCATGGTGACAATGGTGTACCAACCAGTTTACTGTGGTTACTTACAGGACTGTAGGTGAATTAATTAGAAGAACATAGCTGATACAGCCAGGTGCATCTCCCAATGCTCACCCCAACATGAGGGATGATACCCTAAACATGGAGCCCTGGTGATCTCTGCTCCTTTTGCAGGTAGCTTGATAGATCCGACTGTCTTCTCTCCCCAGCAGTGCTAAATACTTATACAACCTTGGCATGGAAGAAATTTGTGAATCAGGTAAGTTTCAGGGGCTTTCTGAGACTTGTGAGTTTGTTTATTTCCTGATTCCTAAGGAGTCTCATTTTAGAATGCCCAGAGTCTTAACAAGCTTACCAGAGTGGATGGAATGTTTTAATTTGGAGGAAATTGTTATATAATGGGAAGTTAGAGGACAACCTCCCAGTGTTGGCCTTGGACTTCCCCCTGTAAAGGCAGGGTATCTTATCTGCCACTGTGTGTGCTGGGACAGGTGGCCTGTGAGTTTCTGCAGATTCCTGTGTCTGTCTCCCACAAGGCTGTGGGAGCCCTGAGATTACAGATGCATATTATCTAAGGATACATAATATCACACCCACCATCTCCCCTACCTTAAATTGCTTTTTGGATCAACAATAGTCTCACTTCCAGTTATTGGTCAGAGTGGTCCTAAAGACCCCCAAAATAGAACACACTATTGCTACGTCCCTTGATTACCTCCTAGAACCTGAAGGTAAGACCCCACTGCTGAAGACAAGACATACTTCGGACACAGGATCTGGAGCAATGGAGCTGAAATTGTCATGAAAGCCACCTCCCTGAAGACTAGCTCTCATAGTTCTTCTTTTTCTTTTTTTTTTTTTTATCTTTTCGAGACAGGGTCTCCCTGTAGTCCCAGCTGGCCTGAACTCACTCTGTAGACCAGGCTGGCCTTGAACTCAAAAAGATCCACCTGCCTCTGCCTCCCAAGTGCTAGGATTAAAGGCGTGCGCCACCACGCCCGGCTCCGTTCTAGAGGCAACTATGCAAAGTGTTAAGGAAAAAAATCAATCAAGGTCCAGCTCAGCTCTAAAACCTAATAACCACAATGACTGTCTCAGCTAACTACCTCTACAGGTGTAATATTGGCACTGTTGTTATCTAGGGGGTAATCAGTAGCTAGCTGATTGACTTAAAGCTCTAACAATTTGAGAGAAATCATGTATGACATTGTAAATATAGCCAAATACACATGGCAGAAGAGGTCAGAATCTAGAGAAAACCTGATATCTGTCACATCTCTAGACAAATAGGCAGTGCACTCACACACCATTGCAGAAGACTCTGAGTAAACCATGTGATAAGGAGGGTTTGTGCATGGACATAAAGAAATTGAGGCTTTCAGGCAACTGGAAACTTGTTTATATGAATTTGCAGCAATGTTGGCAGCATCCATCAATGCATGCTTATTCAATCAGAAAAAAACCCAGCCTAGAACATGGGAAATGGGCACCAGGTCCCAACCCTAGCCAAGAAACTATTGGCAAATGATTTCTGTGGGTTGAGGGAGAGTAGGTCTTCTTTAAGGAAGTGACTCAAAAAAAAAGGAAGTGACTCTAGAAAGGCGGGCTAGACTCAAGTAGATGAACTTGTACTGAGGGACACCAGGATAGAAATGCTTGACTGGATAAGACAACATATATGACAGAATAGCTGAAATCTTAGGGGGAAGGTTGTAGGAACTGAGAGGGCAGGGGTTCTAAAATTAAGATGTTATATGAAATGTACAAAATCAATAAAATATTAAAAGAAAAGAAAAGCAAAATATTTACAGTGTCAAAAAATCTAAATGAATTGTAGAGTTGCAATACTAATAAATATTATACTCAAAGAATATATATTTTATTTTTATTATTTTTCTTTTACTTTATGTGTATGACTGTATTGCCCACATACATGTAAGTATATCCATGGCATGCAATGCCTGCAGAGGTCAGAAGAAGGCATTGGTTATTCTACAACTGGAATTGGGTTATTAGCTGCCATGTTGCCGCTAGGAACCAAACCCAAGTCCTCTGCAAGAACAGCCTGTGCTCTTAAGAAATGAGCCATCCCCAGCACCTACAATGGCTTTTAAGTGAGAGTTATAGTGACAATGAAGTGTGTTACCAATTTAAATTATTCATAAAATTTGAATTGCATTAAATTAATATCCAATTACCACGATTTTATTATTTTTAAACTAGTTACTAAAAACAAGGGAAGCATTCCTCTTTCTAATGACAAATGCTTCAAATGGTGCTGAATATGAATCATCACCTAATGCAGAGCTTTGAATATGGACAAATTAAGAGGCTGGAGAGATGGGCAGGGGATTTAAATAGCGGCTTCTCTTACAGAGGACCTGAGATCAGTTCCCAGCAATCACATTGTAACTTACAACTGTCTGTAACTCCAGTTCCAGGGGATCTAATGCTGTTTTCCAATCACAGATTCATTGCATACAGATTTAATGCAAAACACTCATACACATAAAATGAAATTTAAAAATGAACAAAGCAAATTATACTGTAAAACAAAAGAAAAATTGTTATATACTCAAGGGATCTGTAGGCCAATTCCTAAAAAGAAATTCCTGAAAAGAAATTAAGGTTACAAATGTGCAGTGAAACTGTACCCTTCCGCTCCTGCTTTTCAGAATGACGATCGCAACTTAACACGGATTTATAGAGAACATACATATAACTTTGATTTCAGTTTTGATTTTGAAGTGTCATTGAGATAATCACATGCCTGGATGGCAGTCCTGAACCATCTTCATTTTCCATATTGCCAGTACCTTAGACTAATTCCATTTTGTTATTCTTATTTAGGTAGGTTAGCTATAAGACATAAATATAATAAGATAATGCATAGTTCTTAGAATTGTTTCATATGTAATGGGCCAAAATAACTCTAACATGAAAGATATGTTTAAGAAGTTTCAAGCTTTGGTAATATGGGAATTAAACTGAGACTATGCTGGCATAGAGAGAAGACGCAAGCATAAACATACATAGAAAGCATTAAAACTTTTTTCTTGTATTTCACACAGGCCTCAGTATGAGAAACTGCTCTAGCATAAAAATACTCAGACCAGAAGTACATACAACTTTTTAGTAGGATCTTTCACATCATCTTTTGCAGTAACCCTATTGATAGGGTTGATACTGTCAGTAGAGATGTCTATGTGTCCAGTAGGCTATTATAGTAAATTTAAGTGGTCAGTGTTTAAAAAAAAAAAGAAAGCAGATATTTTGGGCTAGCATATTAGTCACTTTGTTGCTGTGATAGAACCACCATGACCAAAGAAACTCATAAAAGAGTTTACTTGTGCTTATGATTGTTGGTTCCAGAGGAATTCGAGTTAGAGTTCATCATGGTGGGGAGGCATGGTGGCAGCTGCTGGAGCAGAAAGTCGAGGTTAACATCATCAAGCGGGCGCTGGAGCAGAGAGAGGGCTGGCCTTGAACTCACAAAGATCCGCCTGCCTCTGCCTCCCACGTGCTAGGATTAAAGGTGTGTGCTACCACCCCCAGCTGGCAAGGCTTTTTTGAACTCTCTAAGCCTGCCCCCAGTGACATACTTCCTCCAGCATGGCCACACCTTCTAAGATCTCCCAAAACAGCTCCACCAACTGGGGACAAAATGTCTGGATACTTGAAGCCTATGGGGGACATTCTCATTCAAACCACCACATTCCAGTCCCTGGCCCCCATAGGCTCATGACTACATAAAATGAAAAATGCATTTAGTACAACCTTAAAAGTCCCCATAGTCTTTACCATTCTCAACACTATTCAAAAGTCTACACTCCAAAGAAAATTACATACTCCCAACATACAGTGGAAATGAATACACATTCCCATTCCAAAAGGGAGGAAGAGAGGCATAGTGAGGAAATACAGGATCAAAAGAAGAACAACATAGCAGGGAAAACACCAAATCCAGTAGCTCCTTCAGGGACTTCAGGGACTTTCCCAGTGCAGCTTCAGGAAATTTCCTTTCAAAGGGCTTAGATGGCTCAGCTCTTCCAGTTTTGATTACAATCTCTCTCTCTCTCTCTCTCTCTCTCTCTCTCTCTCCCTCTCTCTCTCTCTCTCTCTCTCGGGCTGGCACCACTCCCCGTATGCAGCTCTCCTTGGCAATTATCTCACAGCACTAGCATCTCAAATGTCTGCTTAGGGTCTCCACTGCCAGCCAGGCTTCATTTTTACAGCTTCATGAAATGGCCTATCAGGGCCTTTTTTTATGCAGGGATACCGCTGTTGCCCTCTGCCTGGCCTTGGAACTAGAAGAGGAAGAACTGATGATCCCCTCTCGCTCTTGACTCTTTCATGTCTCTAAAGCCAGCACCACCATGTGAATGGATAGTTTGGCTGCAAGTTTGGGATGGACCTTGGCTTATTTCAACTACATTTGCAGTTTTTCTCTGCCCTGGATTTCTTGGAATAGAAAACCCTGCATCATTTTCCCTTCACAAGTTGGAGGCTTATCTGGGTGTGGTCTGGCCCTGAAGGTACTCTTTCCATTGTTTACAGGTAAAACTCTAGATCTCTCCTTAATCACTTTGATTTCCTTATCAAAGGGATGCTCTCCTTCAACACACCTTTGGCTCCAACATTAATCTTCCTAGTGCTCTTTTTCAATCTAGACAGTACATTCTGCATTTCTTTCTGCCCCATTTGCTCCTTTTCACTGTAAATCTGTATAATATTCACCATTAATAGCCAGGCTACCACTTCTACCTTAGGCTGTCTTTATCCTTCACCATTGCTTTTCAACTTAGCTTCAGGCAAGTATTTGGTCTGTGAGCAGTCTCCAGCCAACTATTTGTCAAAATATCCCTGTTGCTGACTAAGTCCATATTTTCCTTTGAAATTACATTTTTCTCAACACTACTCTCTTCCAGGCTCCCATTATAATGGCCCATTAAGTTATGATTATGGCAGTCATCAGCTTTTCTAGCCCAAAGTTCCAAAGTCTTCCACATTTCTCCAAACACTCACATGGTGAAGTTCTTCACAGCCAACACCCCACTTTCAGTACCAAATGTGCCAAGCAGATGTTCACATCTTCAAGCAGGCAAAGGAAGCAGAGAGAGAGAGAGAGAGACTGGAGACTGGCAAGACTTTTGTAACTCTCTAAGCCTACCCCCAGTGACTTGCTTCCTCCAGCATGACCACAATTTTTATGATCTCTCAAAACAGTCCCACCAACTGAGGACAAAAGTCTGAATCTCAGGAACTTGCTTAAGGGGGACATTCTCATTCAACCACCTCAGAAGGTGTGGGCAAGTTTTGTGATATTCCCTGTCACAGGATGGATTGCTCATGCCAGTGCACTCTCAACTATTTTAACAAACAAGGCACACTGTTAGGGGCTTTCTTAAGATCACAGACTGTGGATTTTGTGGTCATCTGTCCTGTCCTGTCTTTTCTCAGCCTGAGACTGATCTCAGAGTAGCAGATCTTCCTTTATAATTTGAGTACTAATAGAAGCTCGAAAAGTCCTAAATGTTACTTCTACATGTATCAACCAACACACCCATTGCTAAGCATATTATTAGGAGTACATATGTTCTTATAAAATGCATTTGTGGGCTGGAGGGATGGCCTAGCGGTTAAGAGTGCTGACGGCTCTTGCAGAGGACCTGGGTTCGATCCCCAGCACCCACATGGTGGCTGAGAACAGTCTGTGACTCCAGTTCCAGGAGAACTCCAGTTCCAGGGGAATCCAAGACCCTCTTCTGACCTCCGCGGCATCGCACGACACGGGTGTGCAGACCTGCATGCAGACAATACATTCATACACATAAAAATAAAATAAATTTTAAAAAAATTAAAAAAAAATGCATTTGTAAGCCGGGCGTGGTGGCACTCGCCTTTAATACTAGCACTTGGGAGGCAGAGGCAGGTGGACCTTTGTGAGTTCAAGTCCAGCCTGGTCTACAGAGTGAGTTCCAGGAGAGCTGGGGCTACAGGGGGACCCCGTCTCAAAAAGACCAAAATAAATAAATATAAATAAATAAATAAATAAATAAATAAATAAATAAAATGCATTTGTAACTGCTTATTCATCCAACACACAGAACAGAGTTATTATACTGAAGTCATACTTCTGTACTTCACATAGGTTAATTCTCCTCATTAATGAAAGTGTGGTTCAACACTGAGACTGGTCTGTGTCTCTTTCACAGTTTCTATATGAATTGAACTCCTTAGTGACCGTTCATACTTAAACTTACTAGTTGACATGTGAACTACACTTGCTGATAGTCAACAAACTTCAGTAACTCTAACAATTTTTCACAGGTTAGTAAAAGGAAAAGGCCTTTTGAAGTAAATGGTCATCTACTGTCTATCCATGTGTGGAATAGAAAACAACCCACATCACTACACTCTGAAGTTATTTTATTCAACTGCATGATGCACTGATTTTATTTTTAAATTACAATTATTTTATCTTTTAAAATCTTCCAATTGTTCCTTTTTGTTTTCTATAAATTTTAGTTTGAGGCTATGAATTTGCTGCTTTAAATGCTTAGTAAGTTATTTTCCATTTGTATTTATTCTAGTGATTAAAATATGTAAAGCTATGGATATTTTTCAGATTAAACATGTGCCTATATTTCACACATTTATTTTTTAGTTTTCACCACATTTATCCAGGGAAATTTGTATATATTTACTTAATTCAATACATGATAAGGCTATTGGGGAAGAAACATTTTCCTTTTTCTTTGTTGCTCTTTGTCTTACTAAGTTAAATTTTAATGATATTGCACTTATGTAACACATATACTTTCTCCTTTTAAATCCAAGTCTTTAAATGTAATGTGAAATAAATATTTTATAGACATCCTGCATACATTTATAAAAACATATTATATACTTGGTAAAATGAGTAACCAGTGGAATTAAATGTTATGGAAGAGTATGTTGTTCTTAAATGGCTCAAGTTCCCAGACTATAAAAATTTGAACTACTGAGATGAAGAACTTCATAAACAGTCTTCAGTGAATATATGGGGAACATTACTCACTGTAGACCAAATCTTTTTATTTATCCTCTGTATTATAATAAAATGAATGTTTAAAACACATCCACTAATGAGTTTCTGATGTTAATGCTGGTCAGATTCATGAGATGTGAACAGGTAAATTTCACATAGCCAGATCATTCTTAAAGATTAATTACTGATTCAATAAGTTTGTAAGAAGGAACCGGTGTAGACATTTTCTTCAGCTGTGATTTGCCATTAAACAGTATTTTAATGCAGTTATTACATTCTATCTCAAGTTGTAGGTGATCAGAGTATGAGAGTATCCCAACACTATGGTTTTATTTATAGTTATATTTGTTATTCTATGAATATTGTCTAGAGATAGAAGGAATTTTAAGTAAAGTAGGACTTCACTCTCTAAACATGATTTACAGCAAAGTAGTCACATAGTGAAATTGTATTTTATTGGTCCTAAAGTCTACTTGTCTACAATAATCATCAAGAGTAGAACTCTTTCTTCACCCAAAGGTGATGATCCATTGCCTTCTTCCCAAAGGTGTATACCAGCTTGTTCATTGATTGGATTGGAAGACTAACTATAAATTTATATGATGGTTATTACTGTATCAAACTATCCTTTCTTAGAACCTTTCTTGACATTGATTTGATCTTAATAATTATTGAATAATAAAAGGTGAATTTTTCCAATTGTAAGAAGATGCCAATGATATGGCTTGGTATTTAGAGCATTCCTAGGTTATTTAACTAAATATAGAGAGAAATTTTATCTTAGCAGGAAGGATGCCTAGAAAAATAATAACCTTGCACTGGAGTGTTTACTATATAGGTTTAGAGATCTACCAGAGAGAATGATACCTGTTCACATCCCATAAACGTTGACAAGTGTTAACATCACTTATCATTAGTGGATGTGTTTTAAACATTCATTTTATAAGTAAACACAATTTGGTCCACAGGGAATTACCTTCCCCCATATATTCACTGAAGCTTTTGTTTATGAAGTTCTCAACTCAGTACTTCAAAACTTTTATAGCCTGGGAATTCTAGCTATTTAAGATCAACAAAAACTCACAATTCAAAAGTGTAGACCCAGGGTTCCACTATTTAATGTGTTACTGTTCTGCTCCATTTGCATCTGGTTTTACACACACACACACACACACACACACACACACATGCACACAAAATAACAAACTCATCAAGATCTCGTAGCATGCCTGACTTTTCTATTCATTAACCACTTTAACTGAATATAAGTGACCATACTCAAGGCATACGTAAGTTGTGTATCAGACAAATTATATCCAGACAGGAATGGGAAAGAGTGAAAATGTGTTTTTCCCCATGTAAAACAAACAAACAAAAATTCTGCCAATAATAAGACAAGAAAAGTGTGCTATTTCACAGTGATTGAAATGAGACATAAGGCTATTATTTCTTTTCTTGTAAAATATGCAGTTACATAAGCTAGGTCATGCATATAAGAAGAATGTAGGTCTACTTGTTGATAGAGAGTTAACCAGTATTCTCTCCTTCTCTCCTCTTTCTTTTCTTTCAGTCTTTCTCCTTCTATGCATTTCTTTCTTCCTTTCTTCCACTGTGTGACACTATTCCCAAGGAGATGTGAAAAAATTCTCCTCGCCAACAATAGGAACCCAATGACATACCAAAATAAAAGTCTAACTTGATGGACCAAGGAGTTGTACTGAGGTTTCTTACAGGAGTCTGGGTGATAGGTTACTTACAAAAGGAGGAATGACTCAAAGATGGCCTCATCAACATAAGCCCAACCCCACATGTGACATCTCTCCAAAGGAGGAAACGTGGAGTGCATTGCAGGGCTTATAGGAAGCCCATTTATTCTAAGCCTCTTCTGGATATCTCAGCTGGTCTTTACCCCTTCAAAGCAGCTTGTCTCCTCTGAGAGTCTCTATCAGCAGGCATTATGGCTACAAATTCTTGAAGTGGGTTGGGTCTAGTGAATCTGGTCATCTTCAGGGACATCCTGAAGCGATGGACTTTATCACTTTCATTTCAAGCATACTGTTGCTTCCTTCCAAGAGGCAATGTTGTATCCCAGAGGAAATTGCTACACAACAGCTTCCTTCATTAACTCCTCCTGTTCTAGTTTACTTTCAATTGCTGTGACAAAACACTCTGATCAATGCCAAATTAGGAAAGAGTTTGTCTTATATCTCCTGGGTTACTGTTCATCACTGTGGGAGCCCAAGGCAGGAACTCAGTTTAGGAACCTGGAGCACAGACCATGGAGGAATGCTGCGTACTGGCTTGCTCCCCTGGCCTGTGCTTAGCCTGCTTTCTTGTAAAATACACAACAATCTGCTCGGGGTGGCAACAACAATAGTGGGATGGGCCCTCCAATATCACTCAATAATCAGGAAAATGCCTGGAAAACGTGCCCACAGGCCAGTTTAGTAGAGGCCATTCTCCAACCGAGACTCCCTCAACCCAGGTGTATCAAGTTGACAAATAAAGCTTTCCAGAACATCCCTTTCCTTCTCTCCCTCCATACATCCTTTACTTTCATTAATTATTTTTTAGTGAATCCTCTATTCCCCCAAACAATGTAAAGCTGCAACTAGTCAGGAATCTTAACACTGATTTCTGGGTATGTCTAACATGTATGTGGCAGCTAACAGCAATCAGAAGGTGCTGACATCTACTTTTACAGGATTTAGTAATCTGCTGTGAGGAGATGTATATAAGAACAAACAAGAAAATTTAAACTGAATTGTCTCCATATGATGAAAACAATAATAAAATGGTTGCAAAGTTTAAGGGATTTCTCAAAGCAGTCCATATTTCATTACACGTAGTAGAAGAAAGGAGATTTTCAGGTTGGCTGGCATGATGAACATCAAATCCATAGTCACTAGCAGAGAACAATGACTTGTACTGTGCATACTAGTGCTCAGCTCATGTCTGCCATTCATACATTTGGGATCCCCTGCCCAGGGAATGTGCCACCATGGCTTGCCTTCCATGCCCACAGGCCAATTGAATCTAGACAATACCTCACTGAGACTCCCTTCACCAGGGAGCATAGACTGTGTCAAGTTGATAATAAAACTAACCATTAGACTACCCACAACTAAAATGTACCACCTGGTAGTCTTCTTAAACAGTCAGTGCATGTCTCTACCAAGAATCTTATGTGTGTCTGTGCATCTGCTTGGATGTTAGATACTCAAATGTGATCCAACTCACTTGCTTATATCCTCCATATCAATGCTCAAATACTGTTCTGATATGAGATTTCCTATAAAAAATAAAAGGTATCCTTCTTGACACAACTGTCACCTGGATCTGATTGATTTCTCTTCATATTTTGCCCCACCTAATATTTGCTGTTTATCATCTGTTATCTGCTAAAATTTAACTTCTGTAGATAAACTGTGTATTCTGTAGCTGTTGAACACTCACTGCAGATTCTCTAGTGTGTATAACAGTTCCCAGCACATGGTAAACATTTTTTACATAAAAAATAAACAGTAAGACAAACAACTGCTAGGTAAGACAAATAAACTACTAGGAATTTATAAATAGGACTAGCTGTGAATAAAACTCGAGTTGCATAGACGAAAAAAAAAATTGAATATGTCTTCCAAAGCCTGGGAAAGAAATGCTAATAGCAAATGTTTATATAATACAATGACAGATGCCAGATGAAAAACTAAGAAAAATATATTCAGAGAAAAATAGAGGAGGAGCTATTTCCAGGATGGAATGATCAGTAGATTCTAATTATATGGAAAGTACAGACATTTTATGAGCTAAAAACACAGGAATGGAAGATGTCAGAAAATATAAGGAGTATTCCTTGGGATTAGAAAGCCTGATCCCATAAAAGGCAGCCACAAACAATAATCTGGGCCCTTGAGTACCCTCTCTGTGCGGCTCACTCTCACCCTTGACAGCATATTTCCTTATGATCTGTCCTATTGCTTTGCTTTGAGTAAAGTGTACTTGCTACCTTGCGATCTATATATGCCTTTCCCAATTCCTTGAATAAGAGTCCAGGAATCTGGAAACACCTGACCCAAATTCTAAACACCAGTACCATGTTCAGCTTCCAGCACTATGCACAATGAACCTAATCTTTATAAATTTCTGAGTTATGGAAATTCTGCTAAATAAGTATGAAACGGACTAAGACATCCCCTTGAACATTTAAGGGCAATGATTATAATTGTACCTTCCTTTCTTTCACCTACAGTATTCTACATATGGAAGATGGTCATAGAAGAATGGATTAAATCATGAAAACCACAAAAACTTACCTGGGAAATACAGATTTGGTGACTCAAACTAGTGTAAGAAATATTTTTAAGAACAAGCCGAGCTCCTATGACAACACCGTGGAATGACTTTTGTTTCCCATGGCAACCTGCTGATTATCAGGTTCAATAATGACTTTCGAGCATTATAGAATAAGAATTCCCTCCCAGAAGGAAAGCCATGAATTTTTCTAAAAGGAGGAGAATATGTAATGTCAGAAAATGTTTTGTCATTCCTTGTTCCAAAGGCATGCTTCCTTTCCTTCTTATGTTTCTATTATTTATGAAACACGCTCCTTTACGCTTCAAATGAGGTCAAAGAGTGGTGATAAGATGTGACTCTTAATTCTGGCCCTGGAAGGTAAGAGTTATGATTAGGTAGCCCTCTAATCCTTAACCTTTGACCAGAAAAGGCAGAGATGCATGTTTTTTCGTTTTCAGTACGGGGAGAAGCTTATCTGTGGATTTTGGACAGTCTAGTCTTTCAGCAGTCCCCAAAAGTCAAATGAACTGGTCACAGTCTGGGGTTTCAAGTTCCTGAAGACAGATAAAGCTTCAAGCTTTCAGCAAAGAGGATAAACAGAACAGATTTATGAAGCTTGTTTATGCCTTCTTTAGTAAATAAAATAACACTGAAAAAAAAAAAAAGAAAAAGAAAGCTTGACCGCTCCTTTGTTATATTACTGAAAAATAAGGTAACTCTGGGAAATCGCCTAATGTACTATCAGAGCTCACACCTAAGAAAACTGATTTAAAGTCAGGATCATGAAACATAGAGGTGGGGGTGATACCAGGTGAAGGCCAAGGAGAGAAGGAGACAGAATGATGGTATTCAGTATCTATTGATGGTATTCAGTATCTACTGGCCCTGTGACTGTACAAAGTGCTGAGTCCTAAACCATGCTTTTTCCATTTAATTTCATAAAATTATAGATAATGGATTCCTCTAATAAATAAAACTTCTGAGAAATGAGTTTTAGAAAATAAAGTTCTAAAAGGAAAGAAACAGAGAGAGACAAAGACCAAGAAAGAGAAAGGAAGGAGGTAAAAGAAGGAATGAGAGAGAGACATAAAGAGAGGGAGAAGGAAGGAGAAAATGTGAAAGGAAAGGAAGGAAGGAAGGAAGGAAGGAAGGAAGGAAGGAAGGAAGGAAGGAAGGAAGGAAGGAAGGAAGGAAAGAAAAAAGAAGGAAGGAAATGAGTTCCATATCTAATATGGGCAAAGCACAGTAACATTCTGTTAAGGTTTTAATTATCTCTATATCGATGAAGGTTGCTTATATAAAGCCTGCTAGTGGAACAAGACGCAGCAATGGGAGCCCAGGCTCTACTTACCTGGTCCGGAGCACCTTTCAGTGCCTGACTTGGACCACATTCCCACTCTTCTAGCATCTCTTTCATTGACAATTATTTTCACATATAACTCATTCCTAATTAAAATCATCATTTAATATACTTGTTGGAATGTAACTCTGAGCTCTCTTCTTTTAATCATGTAAATGACACAGTGAACAAAATACAGTCATCGTCAGCTTCCACAAAGCATCATTCTGACAGAAGCTTACCTAATGCTCCATTTATTTCAACTGACCTGCAGCTACTCACAAAAGATGTGTGAATGAGAAGTTGACTTTCATTTAATGCAAACCATTATCTATCATGAGATTCATTTATGAACATAACTAACATTATAGAAATCAGTGAAGCAGATAATTTATCATTGTGAAATAAAAAGATCACAATGCAATGACAGCCTGCAATGAGAAGATGCTAGACAGGCTGACCACGCTCCAGTGGATGAACTCCCACCAAGGGACATCTGGGGACACAAAGTTGACTCAATAAGTCTTAACATATGTGACAGAATGCTTGAAATCCTGTGGGTGATCTATAGGGGGTACAGATAGTGAATGGACTCTAAATACAATTAATATGTATGGAATGTACAAAAAACCAGTAAGATACACATTAAAAAGATTGCCTTCTCATTTGGGATCAAAATGGACAGTCTAAATCTCAAAGGAAGAAAAGTGTGAATATATTGGGTTGTTTTTCCTATATCATTCCTATGATAGAAAATGCTCATGACTTTTACTGAAAACAAATGAAAATGAAGTTGTAATAAAAATGATTTATACCACTGTTTTCTTTGTTCTGTCAGATACTTTTGCTGTGCATTGTGCTTTTTACCTCTGTGCTTGTGTGTGTGTGTGTGTGTGTGTGTGTGTGTGTCCCAATTCTTACCACAGTGACTATGCATTCTGAGAATCAAATTATATTCTATGAGTTCTTTTATTCCTGTTGTACTAGCAATTTATGTACGTATATACATAGACATATAATATTAAAAATACCATAACCTATGAGATGTAAATGAGATCCAATTATTTGTTTTACGTTTCCCCCATTTCTTTATAGATAGACTGTAGCTTGAATCTCTTCCTGCCCACTCACAAAATCAGTGATCTTTGATGTTACTGCGGGTGGTGTTAAACATTTTGCGACGGATGTGCTAAGAAAAACACCACGGAAAATTCAAACACTCCATTTTGCTTGGGAAAGCTATTTGCTCAGTATAACTACTCAAAATATCATTACAGATAACTGCTGTTTCCACTGTAAAACGCTTCCCTGTCACACTCCTTGAAGCTGTGGGATTTTGCTTTCTTTCATGGGGAGAACTTTCTAGCCCTAGTGCAAATAAGACTTCAAAACACAGATTCAGGGGCTGGAGAGATGGCCTAGCGGTTAAGAGCGCCGACCGCTCTTGCAGAGGACCCGGGTTCGATCCCCAGCACCCACATGGCGGTCGAGAACCGGCTGAAACTCCAATTCCAGGAGAACTCCAGTTCCAGGGGAATCCGACGCCCTCTTCTGACCTCCGTGGCATTGCACGACACGGGTGCACAAACTTGCACGCAGACAGTACATTCACACATACAGAAATAAATAAAATTAATAAAAAAAAAAAACACAGATTCATATAGAATTATGCCAAGTTGAAAGACCTCGCTTTTAAGTTTTAAAAATTGCCTTAAAATATTCTTAAATAATAACTATGATGAGTGTTAATTTAAAAGTAAATTTTTTTAAATTATGTATTCACAATAAATTTTAGTGCTTACAGTTTAATTTTTCTTTGCAGGAAACCAATTGATTGATATTACTAAGATTGTACATTGATGTGTATTAAAATAAAAAAGAGTTATGCCTAAAAGCAAGCACATATATATATATATATATATATATATATATATATATATATTATATATATATATATATATATATATGTATTATATACATATATATACATATATATATGTATTATATACATATATATATATATGTATATAATACATATATATATATTCCATGTGGGGAACAAACAACAACCAATTAATGACACAAACAAAGCCCAACTTGGCAAAGCAATGAATTTTATTGGGGTTCCTTTCAGGAATAAGGGCGGCAAGGTCACTCATAAGAGTAGAAATGATTGAAAGTTGCATCACCAGTTGCACAAGCCAGAATCCGTGAAGGCCCATGAAAGCAGGGAACTCAAAGCACACTGCACATCTTCCAGGCAGCTCAATTGAGAAAATTCTTCAAGCAGCTCAATTGTTCTGAGCCTCTTCCACAGAACATGACTGGCCTTGGAAAGTCAATGTGGCTGATCTGCCTGTTCCAGAGGTTTTGCTGATCTAACCTCTGCCAGGAAGCTCTTCTTGTCTGAATGTCTGATTGTATAAATTGTGGAGGGAGTGCTCCAGAGCATTTGGTCTCTTTCCGGGATTTCTGACAGTCCAGAATTCTTTACTGCCTGAGGTTCAAAAACCTCTATAGCATCCAGAGTTTTAATGAGAGACTCTCTAGGATAAAATATCATCTCTGAAGGACGTGATTCCAGTGAAGGATTTTATGGAGGGGAAACCTAGGATTGTAAAGGGAGAAAATGAGGCCTGTCCATCAGTCACTTCGTACACATTGCCGAACTGTCTTATTTCTCTATGGAGTAAATATAATTAAAAATGTGGTAGGAAATGGAAAACAGGCCCACATGGATAGTGAGAATATTAAAAATAAATTGTATGGGGCTGGAGAGATGGCCTAGCAGTTAAGAGCGCCACTGCTCTTGCAGAGGACCCGGGTTCGATCCCCAGCACCCACATGGCGGCTGAAAAACGTCTTTAGCTCCAGTTCCAGGGGAATCCGACACCCTCTTCTGACCTCCGTGGCATTGCATAACACGAGTGCACAAACCTGCATGCAGACAGTACATTCATACACATAAATAAAATAAATAAATAAATTTTATATCTGATATTTTAAATAAATTGAAGTGATCTACAAAAATATATGTGAATATATAAGAAAGAATGATAAACAATAAATCTGATAAAAACTAACAGATTTGAGCAATTAATCTAGCTTTTAATTTTACAGCCTGGAATTCACATTTAAATCTGGTTAAAAGTTGTATGCATGATGTGTGTGTGTGTGTATGTGTGTGCCTGTGTGTGCATGGGTAGCATTTCTTGTAAATGGGGTTTAAAGTGATAGTAATAATTATATTCACTCCATAAAGGAAGGGATTTTTTTTGTATTTTTGAAACAGAGTCTCCCTGTAGCCCCAGCTACCTGGAATTCACTATGTAGCCCAAGATGGCCTTGAACTCACAGAGATCAAACTGCTTCTGCCTCCTGAGTGCTGGGTCTCAAAATAAACTCTTCCTATAGTTGCTGTGTTGAATGTTATTAATATAGAAAAGATTTTTACCTTATGTTGAATCTTAAATTTGTTATGTTGTCCATCTACTTCTATGTACATATATCTGCAATTAACTCAATTTTTAAAGGTCACTAGCTTTGCCATAACTTTTAAAATTGGAAATTGTGAATTTTAGCAAAATATTTGTTATTTTCAAGAACTTTCTGGCTATTATAGGTACAGGAAATCACATTTGATTTTTTTCTTCTTTGGAGAAAATTAAGCCTTCCAAAATTTTACACAGGATGCCCTTCTGGTTTTTGTTTTTCCAAAAGTTATGGTTAGAGGACAGATATTTATTTTACTCAATCTCCTAAGCTGTGTGATGAGTTTTTGTTTTAAAGTTTATTGTCTTCGGTCTTTGACTGTAATGCAATTAGGAGTGGACTCTTACTTGTTTGGATTTCACTGAGCTTCTTGAACATAAATTTTGGGTCTCCCATTAAATTTGGTTGATTTTAATTATTATTGATCCAATTCTTTTCTTCTGCTCTTTCTTTGTATCACAGAGTTCAGCGCTGGGCAAGAGCAATGATTAATGTTCCCCTCCAGTATTGTGCAAGGCAGCTTTCAGCACTGTGAAATTTAGCCAGTAGAAATGAAGCCTCTCTCTCTCTCTCTCTCTCTCTCTCTCTCTCTCTCTCTCTCTCTCTCTCCCTCCCTCCCTCTCTCCCTCTCTCCCTGTCTCTCTCTGCTCTATTATATATATATATAGTATATAATATATATATATATATATATATAAAATAGATATAGATATAGGTAGAAAGAAATGGTATAGATATACCATTTCAGAAGGCCTTTAGCATTATTTATCCCTCCCCGTATTCCCTCCCCTACCTTACCCTCTTATGCAGCACTCTATTTAACCCTTCCTGTTTTACCATTGCCCTTTAACCATTGATAGCTTTGTGTTCCATTGTCCCTCCCTTGAGTGCTCCCTTCCTGGTCCCTCACAAATTTCCTGTCCAATACAGGTATACCAAATGAAATATATATATACATACTGAAAGGTTCAAATTTAACAACCACATATGAGTTAAACATGGTTTTAATATTCATAAATAATGACCCTTTCCTTTCTTGGTATTCTCATTTAACTATTGTATTATTCCTCCTCTCTACTTCAATCTTTAAATTTCTTAGGAAATTTGAATTAGATGATTTACATTCTTTGTCTACAAAGACCAGCATTTGGATTTCCTTAGAACTGGTTTCTTTTTATCATAATTGCTTCTTTGAAATGAGCTGTAGTTTCCTGTATCTTTGTATGTTTTGTGATTATTTCCATTTAATGTTGACATTTTGTACAATATAATATAGCAATTCTGGAAATCACATCCTCCTCCATATTTTTAGTCACTTTGCCAAACTGTTTTGCAGGTCGGATCTTTTCTTATAAGGTTAAGGCATCAATTTGTGTGTGTGTGTGTGTGTGTGTGTGTGTGTGTGTGTGTGTGTGTGCATTCTGAACCTTATTCATTTATTGAATGTCTCTTTATTTTTCAATTTTTTATTGAAGTCTTGTGTATTTCATACACACTTCTCAGTCCAATCCAGACTCATTTCCCCCTCCATGCCCTCCACCCCTCCCCTCCCTAGTTCATGCAGTCTGCCATGCATTTCCTGTATCCCCTTCTAAGTCTTTTCAAAGTTTTTCAAAGTAGAGGATTATTGGGGGGAGGGCTTTACTGCTTCAGTCATTTCCCTGACCCAATTGCTATGCTGCTGTGGTTCCCTCCAATCTGTACTGTTTCCACATATGCATATAAAATCATGGCATCTGAAAATGAACTGTACGCTGTTTACAAATCATATTTTGGGATTCACAGTTTTCTCTTTTAATTTTATATTACTCTAAAATATGCATACATACCCTCCAAATATATACCAAAGTTACAAAGTTTGAAAATAAGTGTTGGGTTAATTCTAGAGCCCATTAAGGGATTCACATTATAAGAGCACAGTTGCTTTTAGATGAAGAAAAATATAACATTAATGTTGCTGAGTTTGCCTTACAAGTAGGTACTTGGTGCTACCCACAAATGAGGGATACCATTCATAATTTGTATTTCTGGGACTGTGTTACTTCACTTAGCATAATGTCAGTTACTTCACTTAGCATAATATCTTCTAGTTCCATCCATTTACCTGCAAAGTTCATGATGTCATCTGTCTTTACCACTCCATAGAACTCCATTGTGTAGATGTAGCACATTTTCTTTCTTTTTTTAATTATTTTTTTTATGTTTATGAGTGTACTGTCTGCATGTAGGTTGGTGCACCCATGTTGTGGAATGCTGCAGAGGTCAGAAGAGGGTGTCGGATTCCCCTGGAACTGGAGTTAAAGATGATTTTTAGCTACTGTGTGGGTGCCGGGAATCAAACCTGGGTCCTCTGCAATAGTAGTTGGTGCTCTTAAATGCTGAGCCATCTCCCCAGCCCCAGCACATTTTTTTTAATCCACTCATCAGTTGAGGGACACTTGGGTTGCTTCCAGCAATTCGCTATTGTGAAGAGAGCTCCGATAAACATGATGTACATGTATCTCTGCAGTAGGTAGGTAGCAGGAGTGGTATGACTAGGTCAGGCGGTAGTCTCATTTTGAGTCTTTTAAGGGTTCTCCGCACTGCTTCCCATAGTGGTTGTACAAAGTTATGTTCCCACCAGCAGTGGATGAGTGCTCCCCTTTCCCCACAACCTCTCCAGCATTTGGTGTCTTTTGTTTTCTTTTTCCTAGTCAGTCTTATCAGAATGATATGATATCTTAAAGTGATTTTAATTTGCATTTCTTTAATCATTAGTGATGTTGAACAATTTTTAAGATGTTTCTCAGCCATCTTTACTTCTTTACTTGTGAAGTCTCTGTTCAGCTTTTTACTCCATCTTTTGAGTGGATCATTTTCTTTCTTCTTTGTTTTTTGAGTAGCTTATATATTGGGAATGTTAATACTCTGTCAGATGTATTACTGGTGAAGGTTTCCTCCCACTCTGTGCGTTTTCTCTTCACTTCACTGATTGTTTCTTTTGCTGTACAGAAGCTTTTGAGTTTAATAAGGTCCCATTTGTCAATTGTCTACATTATTTTCTCTGCCAATGCCGTCTGATTTAGAAAGTCTTTTCCTATGCCTATGTCTTGTAGGCTGCTGCCAAGGTATTCTTCAATCACCTTCTTCAGAGTTTTGGGTTTCACATTTAGGTCTTTGATACATTTGGATTTGTTTTTGTACAAGGTGAGAAGAAGGGGTTTAATTTTATTCTTCTACAAGTGGTGATCCAGTTTTGCCAACACCATTCATTGAAGATGCCTTTCCTCCATTGTGTCTTCTTGGCCCCTTTGTAAAATATGAGGTGGCTGAAATTCTATGTATTCAAGTTTTGATCTTCAATTTTGTACCATTGGTCCACATGTCTTTTCTGTGCCATTACCAGGCTGATTTTATGACTATAGTCTTGTTATATACTTTGAAGTCTGGTATATTTACCCCCTGTATTGTGCTTTTCACTCAGGATTGCTTTCGCTATTGGAGGTCATTGTTTTCCATATAAATTGAGGATTTTTTTCCAGGTCTGTGAAGAAACTCTTGGGGATTTTTATTGGGTTTTCATTGAATCTGTATATTAATTTGGGTATAATGGACATTTTTAGTATATTAATTTTTCTAATCCATGAGCATGGGGGGGTCTTTCCATCTTCTAATATCTTCATTCTCTATCTTCACGGGTTTAAGTTTTTTTTTTAATTGGTAGAGATCTTTGTTGTCTTTGGTTAGGTTTGTTCCTAGGTATTTTATTATTTTTGAAGCTATTGTGAGTGGGAAGTTCTACTTATATTCCTTCTTTGGTTGCTTCTTGTTGGTGTAAAGAAAGGGTACTGATTTTTCCAGGTTAATTTTGTATCCTACCACTTTACTGAAACTGTTAATCATTACTAGGAGTTTTCTGGTGGAGTTTTTAGCATCCCCTAGGTAAACTGCCATGTCATCTACCAAAAAAGGGATAGCTTGACTTCCTCTTTTCCAGTCAGTACTCCTTTAATTTCCCTTTCTTGCCTTATTGCCTTAGAAAGCATTTCAAGCACTATATTGAAGAAGAGTGGTTATGGGGGCAGTCTTGCTGGGTTCCTGCCTCTAAGGGGAATGCTTCTAACTTTTCTCCATTCAGGATGATGTTGGCTGTGGATTTGTTGTATGTGGCTTGATTAGATTGAGGAATGTTCCCTCCAGTCCAATTCCCTCTAGGATTTTAAGCATGATGCTCGATTTTGTTAAAAGGCTTTTTCTGCATCAATTGACATAATCGTGTGTTTTTTATTCATTCAGTCCATTTATGTGCTTTATGATATTTATTGATTTATGTAAGTTGAACCATCCCTGCATCTCTGGTATTGATGTGGGTCTGTATGTGTTTTCTGAGTATTTTGTTGAGAATTTTTGCATATGTGTTCATTAATGAGATGGGTCTATAGTTTTCTTTTTTGGTTACATCTTTGCCTGGCTTTGGTATTAGAGTGATGCTGACTTCATAGAAGGAATTTGGGAGAGTTCCCTCTGCTTGTGTCCTTCTGAACATTTTGAGTAATAATGGTTGTAAGCCCTCTTTAAATGTTTTATGGAATTCTGCTGTGAAACCATTTGGGCCTTGACTTTTTTTAGTTGGGAGGATTTTTATTACATTTTCAATTTCCTCAAATATTATGGGTCTGTTTAAGCTGTCAATCTCTTCTTGGTTAAGCTTTGTTGATTTCCAGGATTTCAGATATTTGTCATTTTCTCTTAGGTTTCAAATTTAGTAGACTATAGCTTTCTGAAGTATTCCCATATGATTTTCTGGATCTTTTCTTTGTCATGATGTTTCCCAACTCATCAAGAATTCTATTGATTTGGAGTTGCTCTTTCTTTCTTTGTTTAACTGGGCTAGAGGTCTGTTTATCTTCTTTTTTAAAATTTATTTTTGTATGTGTATAAATGTACTGTCTGCATGTAGGTTTGTGCACCTGTGTCATGCAATGCCACGGAGGTCAAAAGAGGGTGTCAGATTCCCTTGGAACTGGAGTTAAAGACAGTTCTCAGCCACCATGTGGGTGCTGGGGATCGAACCCAGGTCCTCTGCAAGAGCAGTAGGCTTTCTTAACTGCTAGGCCATCTCTTAAAGAACCAACTTTTGTATTCATTGATTCTTTGTATTGTTTTCTTTGTTTTTATTTCATTGATTTCTCCTCTCATTTTTGTTATTTCTTCTTGTCTGTTGGGTTTGAGGTTCATTTGTTGTTGTCTCTGAAGTGTCTTTAGCTGCAGTGTTAGATTGTTTATTTGTGATCTTTCAGTTGTTTTAATGTAGCTGTCCAGGGCTGTAAACTTCCCTCTTAGGACTGCTTTTAAAGTATCCCATAGGTTTTGTTGTGTTTTATTGTCATGTTCATTTAGTTCCAAGAAAGCTTTTATTTCCTTCTTTGTTTCTCCCTTGATCCATTCATTATTCAGGAGTTTGTTGTTTAGACTCCATTTGTTCTTATAGAGAGTAGGGCTTTTTTGTTTTGGTGTTCATATTAAGCTTTATTACACTGTGGCCTGATAGAATGCATGAAATTATATTTCATTCCTTTTGTATTTGTTGAGGTTTTTTCTGTGTCCCAGTATGTGGTAGATTTTGAAGAATATTCTGTGGGGTGCTGAGTAGAACGTATATTCTCTGGTGTTTGGATGGAATATTCAGTAAATGTCTGTGAGGTTCACTTGGAGTAATGTTTTGTTCAGTTCAGATGTCTCTGTTTATTCTTTGTCCAGTTGGTCTATCCAAAGGGCTCTGTGGGATATTGAAATCCCCCACTATTAGTGTGCTGGGATAAATATGTGCCTTAAGGTATTGTGGTATTGTGTTTATAAAGTTCAGTGCACTGGATTTTGGTGCATATATATTTGTGATTGTGAAATCTTAATGGTTAATTGTTCCTCTGAAAAAGATGTAATGGCCCTCTTTGTCTCTTCTGATTAGTTTTACTTTGAAGTTTATTTTGTCTGATATTAGAACAGCAACTCCTGCTTGGTTTTGGTACCATTTTCTTGGAATATCTTCTTTCAACCTTTCACTTTAAGTTGGTGCCTGTCCTTGAGGATGAGATGGGATGTTTTAGACAGCATATAGTTTGATTCTGTTTCCTAATCCATTCTCCCAGTCTATATCTTTTGATTGGGGAATTTAGACCATTAATATTTAAAGTTATTATTGAGATACATGTGTTTTTTTTCCTTTCACCTTATTTCCTGTTTGCATTTTTGGTCTAGGTTTGTATTTTCACAGTTATACTTTTATTAATATCTCTCTCTAGCTGCTTGGAGATAGGTGATCCTTCCCTCTGTCCTTTGAATTGTTTTGAGTATTTTATCAAGGCTTTTTGGACATGTATTCTTTCATCTTGTTTATGTCATTAAAGAATTTTCTTTCTCCTTCAACTAAAATTGACATTTTTGCTGGGTATAATAATCTGGGTTGGCATCTGTAGTTATTTAGTATAGGGAATACATTGGCCCACATTCTTCTTGTTTTCATATTTTGCACTGAAAAGTCAGCTGTATTTCGTTTTGGATTTCCTTTATATGTAGCTTGTTTTTCTCTTGTGGCTTTCAGTATCTTGTCTTTGTTTTGGGCATCTAGTGTTTTAACTATGACATGGCATGGGAAATTTCTTTTCTAATCTTGTCTATTTGGTGTTCTGTGTGCTTCTTGTATTTGTATGGGTTTGTCTTGTTTCAGTTTGGGGAAATTTTATTCTGTTATTCTGTTGACATCTGATCAATACTGTTGTCTCGGGATTCATCTTCTTCCTCCATCCCTATCCCTATGATGCACAGGTTTGGTCTTTTTTTTTTTTTTTCGTATGTGTATAAATGTACTGTCTGTGCACCTGTGTCATGCAATGCTGCAGAGGTCAGAATAGTGTGTCAGATTCCCCTGGAACTGGAGTTACAGATGGTTCTCAGCCACCATGTGGGTGCTGGGGATTGTACCTGGGTCCTCTGCAAGAGCAGTTGGCGTTCTTAACTGCAAGGCCATCTCTCCAGCCTGGTTTGGTCTTTTCATAGTGTCACTTATTTCCTGTTTGTTCCACTCTTATGGGTTTTTTTTTTAATTTTTCATAATCTTTATTCGAGATTTCTAGTTTTCCATGCTGTTTTCCAGGTTTTATATTATAGTTTCTGCTTCATCCAATCTGCTTCTGAGGCTTTCTCCCATTCTTTCCTGTTGATTGGATGAGTGTCTGATTTCCTTTTTTTATTTCATCCTGTGATTGTATAGAACACAAGTGAATGATCTAACACTGCAGCTAAAAGCACTTGACAGGCAACAATGGATGAACCCTAAATGCAACAGACAGGAAGAAATAACAAAAATCAAAGCAGGGAACAATGAAATAGAAACAAAGAAAACAACAAAAAAAATCAATAAATCCTAAAGTTGGTTCTTTGAAAGAATAAACAAGATAGACAGAACTCTAGCCCAGTTAACCAAAAGAAAGAAGGAACAACTCCAAATCAATACAATCCGTGATGAAAAGGGAAATATCACAACAGACAAGGAAAAGATCCAGGAAATAATATGGGAATACTTCAAAAACCTATACTCTACAAAGTTTGAAAACCTAGAAGAAATAGATGAATATCTGAAATCCTGGGAATAACCAAAGCTCAACCAAGAAGAGATCAACAGCTTCAACAGACCCATAATGCATGAAAAAATTGAAGAGATGATAAGAAACCTCCCAACTAAAAAAAGACCAGGCCCAGACGATTTCATGGCAGAATTCTATAAAACATTTCAAAAAGACCTACAACCATTATTACTGAAACTGTTCAGAAGGGTACAGATGGAATTCTCCCAAATTCCTTCTATGAAGCTAGCATCACTCTATTACTAAAACCAGGCAAAGATACAACTAAAAAGGAGAATTATAGACCCATCTCCCTAATGAACACAGATGCCAAAATTCTAAACAGGATACTGGCAAATCGCATACAGACCCACATCAAGAAGATCACCCATCATGACCAAGTTGGATTCATACCAGAGATGCAGGGATGGTTCAACATACGAAAATCAATAAACATCATCAAACACATAAATGAAATGAAAGACAAAACCATACCGTCATCTCAATTGATACTGAAAAAGCCTTTGACAAAATCCAGCATCCCTTCATGCTTAAAGTCCTAGAAGGAATTAGATTGGAGGGATCATTCCTCAATGTAATCAAAGCCATATACAGGAAACCCACAGCCAATGTCATCCTAAATGGGGAAATGACAGAAACATTCTCTTTAAAGGTAGGAATTTGGCAAGGCTGTGCCATCTCCACTCCTCTTCAATATAGTGCTTAAAACACTTGCTAGAGCAATAAGGCAAGAAAAGGAAATTAAAGGAGTACTAATTGGAAAAGAGGAAGTCAAGCTATCCTTATTTGCTGATGATGGGATTGTTTACTTAAGGGATGCTAAAAACTCCACCAGAAAGCTCCGAGAAACAATTAACAGCTTCAGCAAAGTGGCAGGATACAAAATTAACCTAAAATAATCAATGACCTTTCTTTAAACCAAGAACAAGCA
>VZQC01007215.1:630151-673811 GCA_009823505.1 Rhizomys pruinosus
GAATGTAAACTCGTGCAGCCACTATGGAAAGCAGTGTGGAGAACCCTTGGAAGACTTGGAATGAACTTGCCACCTGACCCAGCCATACCACTCCTAGGCATGTACCCTCAAGTCTCACCCCACTGCAGAGATACATGCATGGCCATGTTTATTTCAGCTCTCTTCACAATAGCAAGGAACTGGAACCAACCCAAATGCCCCTCAACTGATGAGTGGATAGAGAAAATGTGGTACATCTACACAATGGGGTTCTATGCAGCAGTAAAGAAAGAAAACATCAGGCTGCAGAGATGGCCTAGTGGTTAAGAGTGCCGACAGCTCTTGCAGAGGACCCAGGTTTGATCCCCAGTACCCACATGGCAGCTGAGAAACGTCTGTAACTCCAATTCCAGGAGAACTCCAGTTCCAGGGGAATCTGATGCCCTCTTCTGACCTCCGAGGCATTGCACAACAGAGGTGCACAAACCTACATGCAGACAATACATTCATACACAAAAATAAATAAATAAAATAAAATGTAAAAATATTAAAAGAATTTAAAAAAAGAAAGACAACATCATGAGCTTTGCAGGAAAATGGCTGGAGCTAGAGGACATCATGCTGAGTGAAGTAACACAGTCCCAGAAAAACAAACGACAAATGATATCCCTCATCTGTGGATGCTAGTGCCAATTACCTAGTTGTAAGTATTTCCTGTGCATGTCCCCTTGAGCTATTGTCCAAAGCAATTGGGAGTGATGCATACTGGAAACAACAACAACAACAACATCAACAACAAAAAAGACTGCATCAAAGAACTGACTGAAACAGTGAACTTCTGCTCAAAACAGTCAACTTCCACATGGAGAATATTGAGAAAGACTGAGAAAGAGATGAAAAGCATGTTTTGCAGAATGCATGAGCTCTGGTGGAGTGTGGGGATGGGGGGAGACACGGGTCTAGATTTGATAAATGTATAAACTATTTAAAAAAATAAAAAAATAAGAAAATAAAAAACAAAAAGATAGAAACCAAATTACACCATATCCAAATGATAGCAAATTAAAAGACTAATAACTCAGAGACAATTATTATTATTATTATTATTATTATTATTATTATTATTTCAACATATGAGACATAAATTGGTTGTTCATATTAATTTTATTAACCTGTGCTTAGAAATTTGCAAAACAATTTTCAGATGTATATATAAATAGCTAGAATTTCCAATGCATTGTATATTAGTTGACAAATGTTTTAAATGATATTTAGATGTATATCAGCCAGCTATGGTGTATTAGTCAGTGTTCTCTAAAGAAACAGGAGCAACAAGACAAATATATAGCTATATATAATTTATTGATTTGCTCATGTGACAGAGTTCAAGGAGTCCAACAGTAGCTGTGCCGCACTGGAGAGGCTGAGAATCTAGGGAACTGCTCAGTCCACAAGGCTGGATGTCTCAGTAGTCCCAATCTGGTGCTGAAGGCCCGATGGATTCTAGGAAATCTGCCGGTCTCAGTACATGCTGGGATCCATAGGGTTGATCACAGCAGCAAGACAAACTCACCAGTGAGAGAGAGCCAAGCCACAGGAAAAAAGGAACCAGATCCCTCTGGCATGGCCTTTAATACTGCCTGCCAGCGGAAGGTAATGCCCACATTTGGGGTGGGCCATCTGGGTTGAGGTAGTCAAATCCGAAGATCCTTTTTTCTCTTATTTATTCCTTAGTCCAGTCAAATGGACACCCAGGATTAACCATCACATATGGCTTTATAACAGAGAACTCCAAATCCTATTCACCAGCTGGGTGGTTTTTCTCATTTGTACTGAGCATTTGCTTACTGGCTGCTAAGTAACAGCAACTGCTGTTTTAATCATCATGCTAAACTGAAATAATTGAGTCAGGTTTTTGTTAAAATCTGAATTCTGATAGGCAAAGGGGATTATACTCTATATTCAGGAGTTTGAAAATGGACTCTTTTTAACAGGAAGAAATGCAAACTTACATTAACAGACTTGAAGATACAGAGCTAGATAAAGGAATTCAAAAGTTTGCAAGTGACAGTGTAGCATAATATCATTTGTGTGTTTGAGTTGGGGAAATTTTACAGATTTCCCTTGAGTTTAATTTGATTCTAACTTTAGTGTTTATGAGGTCAGGGCACCACCCCCTTGATATAAAGGTGATGACATTTAAGGCATTTAATTTCACTGTGCATTCTAAGGTTTTGTATATACAGAAAAATAAATTGCATTACAGCGACACAATTTCTGACAAGCCTATGAATACTCTGCCAACCCCTAGACTAATAAGCATTTGCTTAGCATATAGTACAAACCCAAAGGTGGCTTTTCACTGTAACATGTCATTTCTGATGTAGATAGGAAAAGACACTATTATTTTAAACTTAAGTGTTTTTATTTTTTTAACATTTTTTTATTGATGCTTTGTGAATTTCATACATCATTTTCCAATTCAGTTCAGGCATATTTCCCTTTCCCTTCCCCCCCACCCCCACCCCAACCGAGATCATGCATTCTGCCATAACTGTCCTGCATATTTCTCTCAGTTTTTTTTTTTCATTTTTTAGCTATAAGTGATAATCCATGAGTACAAGCATCCTTCATGTAAAACCAATTTGCAGGCTGTTGTGCCGAAACCCCCACAGCCCCACCTTCCAGCGTGTGGTGAGGGGTTGTATGTTCAATCAGGTTGACCAAATAATGGTCCAGACTACATTGCTGTAGTTTCATCATTCACCCCAATCGCAGCCCTTACATTCTACCACGCCCCCTCTTCCGCAGATTATTCCCTGGGCTTAGAAAAGGGGCACAGGTGGATGAGAAGCAGATCAGTCCACTCTCTCTGGAGCTGTTGTCTTGGGCTCTGGTCAATTCTGCCTGTTTCCTTTCATGGGCTGACAGTTTGTCCAGGAATAACCTTTCGATCCTACTAATGAAGCACAAGCAAGTAGATATATAGGTATTTAAACAGCATTAATAGTTATGGTAGGTTACTTTGGTATAGACACATATGTTTAGATGATATGTTGATCCATGAATTACATTTTTTCCTGTTAAGTATGACAAGGTCTTACTGTGGCTTATGAGATCTCCTAACCTGTAGAGGATGTAAGCTTGTGGCATCAGCCATGGGTTATTCCTCCAAGGATAGAACCAAGAGCCAATTAGATTTGGGATATACAGGCATATGGCTGCCTCTGCTGCACAATATTTCCAGGCAGGTGAGGTGTAGCTGGTGCTGACAGTGGAGTCTTGCTTGACTCAAGAAGACCCATATTTGCTTTATTGGTTTAGTGACCTTTGGTAACACTCTCTGGTGTTCCAGAGGCCATCTGTACACTTGCATGTGTGGTCTCAATACATCTTTCCCATGTTAACATCAGGTCTTCAGCAGCAGGGTTTTATCGCCCCTCTTCTTGCAGGTATCCCAGTTTAGAGACAAGGAGCCTTTACCTTTTGTGGGGCCTTAGATCCCCTGGCCAACATCTCCCTGGTAGAATAATCCATTACTGATGTCAGAGCTCCTGTATTGATACATTTTGCTTAAGTGCATAGTTTAAGGACTTTAGTATTATATTTGGTTCTGAACAGAGAATAATCCTTTTCACAGTTCTTATGTCTATTAGTCAATTAAAGAAGGCAGTTTTACCAGTTTTATAAGAGATTACCTCTATAATAGCTGTCTCCAATTTACAGTTGGAGAGCGACCTCATCATCGTCATATTTCTCCTTGTTCAAAGGAGTTCTAATTGGAAAAGAGGAAGTCAAGCTATCCCTGTTTGCTGATGATATGATTGTCTACCTAAGGGATGCTAAGAACTTCACCAGAAAACTCCTAGAAACGATTAAGAGCTTTGGTAAAGTGGCAGGATACAAAATAAATCTAGAAAAATCAGTAGCCTTTCTTTACACCAACAACAAGCAACTGAAGAAGGACTACAAGGAGACATTCCCACTCACAATAGCCTCAAAAACAATAAAATACCTAGGAACAATCCTAACCAAGGACACCAAGGATCTCTACAACAAAAATTTTAAACCCCTGAAAAAGGAAATTGAGGAAGACATCAGAAGATGGACAAACCTCCCATGCTCATGGATTGGGAAAAAAAATATAGTAAAAATGTCCATCCTACCCAAACTAGTGTACAGATTTAATGCAATCCCAATCAAAATCCCCAAGAATTTCTTCACAGGCTTGGAAAAAAACATCCTCAATTTCATTTGGATAAACAAAAGACCTCGAATAGCCAAAGCAAACCTGAGCGAAAAGAGCAATACAGGGGGGATCGCTATACCAGACATCAAACTATACTACAGGCCTATAGTCATAAAAAAAGCCTGGTACTGGCAAAAAAAACAGACTAGTTGACCAATGGAATAAAACTGAAGATCCAAACCTGAGCTCATACAATTTCAGCCACCTTATATTTGACAAGGGAGCCAAGAATACACAATGGAGGGAAGACAGTATCTTCAGCAAGTGGTGCTGGCAAAATTGGATCACCACTTGTAGAAGAATGAAATTAAACCCCTACCTCTCACCTTGTACAAAACTTAAGTGTTTTTAATGTGCATATTACTAGCATATACTGAGTATGAATGCCAACATTAATGCCTTGGAGCCGAAAAGGCTCACATCTTGAACATAATTTCCAGGGAAACTTCAGATATTCTAGAAGGTGGATAAAATCTTGCAGCATTAAAAATCAGCAACTCTAGGCCATGTTGGCAGTTGGAGGACTCAATAATAAAGAAAGGAAGCAGAATATATCATTAAAATAATTGATTGCCACAGGTCTGGTTTGGAATGATGAGTAGAAGGCAGAAGTGGTTTGCAGTGAGGGGAGGTGTTCTTCTGAACCTGAGCAAGATGACAGAATGTGCTCTTACTAGAAACATGAGTTTCCTGGTGTTTCTTTGAGCAAAGCCAGAGCTTGCCCATACCAGGCAAGGACTTTACTGCTAGCTACATTCTGTGCACAGTCCATGTAACTTTGCTAAGAGACACAGAATAAATGACAAAAAAGACTATAACTCCACTCCAATTTAGTCTTGAGGTATCATGGGCTATAGTCTCAAATGAATCAGTATCTTGATTGATTTCTTTGGCTTTATACTTTAGCCTCTTAATTGAAACTATTTTGTTGACTTAAAATACCATGTAATTGAGAAAGACTGAGAAAGAGATGAAAAGCATGTTTGGCAGAATGCATGAGCTCTGGTGGGGTGGGGGTGGGGGAATGGGGGGACACGGGTCTAGATTTGATAATAATAATAATAATAATAATAATAATAAATACCATGTAATGGAGAACATGCTGAGATATACCTACCTTTGGGTAGAGAACAAAGAAACACTGAGTAAATATGAGAAATATGAGGAGAAAAATACAAAGTTTCTCTATTATTTGCCTCAAATTACAGTTCATTTAACAAAAATGATATTTTTCAGCATGATAAATCACTTATTTTCCCCATCATTCTGTCACATTTTGTATTAAAACATTGAAAGAAAGATCTTTAAAGGTGGAGGTAAAGCTGAATGAAGTCATAAGGGCAGGATCCTCATCTGATCACGTTGTTGCACTTACAAGAGGAAAGGAATGCTAGGGGTTTCTGTCTTCATATCCATGCACATCCAATGAAATGGCAAGATGAAGCTCCAGCAATAGATCAGTGCCTTCCAGCCGGGGAGAAGAGAACAGCCTCACCACACACCAGCTTGCTTGAATGGAGAACATGGCCTTTTAGTATAAGAGAAAATAAATCTTTGCTGCTTAATCCGCCAAATTGTAACATTTGTCATGGCTGCCAAGGAGTTTAAAACAGCTTCCATTTCTGTGTTCTAGTCCATGCAGAATAGGCTTTCTTTTATACCATCCCGTAAAATTAGTTTTATACCATCCTGTAAAATTGGTTTGGAATATAGCATATTTTAATTAATTGGTTTGGAATGTAGCATATTTTAATTAATTCTCAACCTACAAAATGGATATAGCATTAAACCAGCATCTAATGACCTATTGACATACCATAAAATACTGCATTTCTCAATTCATCAAGAAAGTTGTTTTTGCAGAACATCTCAATTAAAATAACTGGAGATCCACCACTTGTCATCATGCAGAAAATAAGAGACTGAGGTGTTCTAGGCCTTAAGTGGGACTCATGTCATTAACTCTCTTCCCCAAGGCCCAGGGATCATTGTGGAAAAGGAAGCAGAAAGATTTTAAGAGCCAGACGTAGTTGATGAGTACAAAGAAACAATGATTTCAACAAAAGAGTAGTTGAACATGTGAACCAAAAGTGCTGCTCTCTGCATGGAGCAGGTAGGTGGGGGAAAAGCCCTGGCCCTAGCTGACAGCTACTGGGAGAGAGTCAGTTTGATGCCCACTGACTATGTTGACCATGCTTTGACCATGCTCCAGTGGATGGACCTACACCCAAGAGCATCTGGGGAACGCAAATGAGATTTGATATGCTTTTAAATATAGAGAACATGAAAAGGGGGTGAGGGAGGTGAGGGTAGATCTGAAAGGAGATGGAGGAGTCTGAAGAGGTTAAAATATATTGTATAAAGTTCTCAAAGAATTAATAAAATAATATTAAAACAATATTTAAAATGAAAATGAAGGGAGCTCAGAGATGGCTCTGTAGTTATGTCCCTTTATCCTCCAGGCTCCTTTCCATTTTCCTGATTCTTTCAATTACATATAAGATACAGACGCATATATAAGGATTCGGTGATGGCATCCATAAATGAGGGAGAACATACATAGTTTTTTTCTGCACCTATCCTACTTCACTTAGCGCAACAGCTTCTAGTTCCATCCATTTACCTGCAAATTTCTTGATTTTCATTATCCATCAGTTGAAGGACACTGCTTTGACGGTCTCTTTTTCTCTATGGAAGCTTTTAAGTTTAATGACTTGCAACTTGTTGATTGTTGACCTTAATTCCTGAACAAGTAATGTCCAATTTAGAAGGTCATTTACTACACCTTTTTCTTGTAGGTTACTACCAATGTTTCCTTCTAACATTTTCAGAATTTCAGGTTTCACACTGAGGTCTTTGATCCATTTGGAGTTGACTTTTGTGCATGGTGATCCAGTATTGCCAGTAGCATTTACTGAAGGTGCTATCTGTCCTGCACTGACTGTTCTTGGGCCCTTTGTCAAATATTAGGTAGCTGACATTGCATATAATCAAGCTTGAGTCTTCAATTATGTTCCATTGATCTATAGGTTTGTTTGTTTGTTTGTTTGTTTGTTTTTTGTCACTACCATGCGGTTTTTCTAACTATAACTCTGTAACATAGTTTGAAACCTGGTATAGTAATCCCCCCTGAAATGCTGTTTGTGCTCTGAATTGCTTCAACTATCCAGGATGTTTTATGCTTCCATATGAATTTTAGGATTTTTTTTTCTAATTATGTGAAAAATGTCATGAGGATTTTTATTGTGATTGCATCAAATCTACATATTACTTGGGGTAGGTTGGTCATTTTTATATTAATTCTTCCAGTCCATGAGTATGGGAGGTCTTTCCATCTACTGGTGTCTTCCTCATTCTCTTTCTTTAAAGATTTAAAATTTTCATTGTAGAGGTCGTTAATGTCTGTCAACAGGTTTATTCTGAGATATTTCATTGTTTATGAGGTTGTTGTGAATGGGAGGGGTTTCGTATATTTTTTTACCAATTGCTTGTCATTAGAATATATTTTTTTTAATTTTATTTATTTCTGTATGTGTATGAATGTACTGACTGCATGCAAGTTTGTGCACCCGTGTCGTGCAATGCCGCGGAGGTCAGAAGAGGGTGTCAGACTCCTCTGGAACTGGAGTTCTCCTGGAATTGGAGTTTCAGACGGTTCTCAGAAGCCATGTGGGTGCTGGGGATCGAACCCGGGTCCTCTGTAATAGCAGTCGGCGCTCTTAACCGCTAGGCCATCTCTAATATATAACTTGTAAGGCTACTACCTTACAAATTAATTTTGTAACCTGCAACTTTACTGAAAGTGTTAATTATAGAAGCTTTTTTATGGAATTTTTGCCAGCTCTTAGGTATAATATTATATCATCTGAAAAAGGGATACTTTGATCTCTTCTTTTCCAATTAGTACTCTTTGATTTCCTTCTCTTGTCTTACTACTCTAGCAAGAGTTTCAAGCACTATATTAAAAAGGAGTGGAGATAATGGACAGCCTTGCTGGGTTCCTGATATTAAGGGAAATGCTTCCAATTTTTCTCCATTTAGAATGATGTTGGCTACGGGGTTTTTATATATAGCTTTCATTAGTTTTAGGAATGTTCCTTCAATTCCCTCAAGCACTTTTTTTTTTAAGACAGGGTCTCCCTTTAATCTCAGCTGACCTGGAGCTCACTATGTAGACCAGGCAGGCCTTGAGCTCACAGAGGTCTACCTGCCTCTGCTTCCCAAGTGCTAGGATTAAAGGCATGTTCCACCATGCCTGACACCCTCAAGCACTTTTAACATAAATGCATATTAACTTTTATCAAAGTTCTTTTTTGTATCTACTGAGATAACCATGCAATTTTTGCATTTATGGTCTATGGTATTTATTGACTTACATATCTTCAATCATCCCTTCATCTTTTGATCATGTTGGATCACCTTTTGATGTGTTCCTGTATCTGGTTTGTACATATTTTGCTCAGAATTTTTGCATCTATATTCTTTAATGATATAGGTCTACAGTTTTCTTCACTGGTTGTATCTTACCTGGTTTGTGTATTAAGATGATGCTGGCTTCATAGAATGAATTTGGGAGTTCTTTTTTTTCACATAAATTTATTTTTATTTTTTTGACAAATCTAGCCCCATGTTCCCGCCCATTTCCCCACCCCGAGTTCTTCCTCTGTTTCTAGATTTTAGAAAATAACTTAAATAATATTGATTGTAGAATTTCTTTAAATGTTTGGTAGAATTTAACTATAAATCCATCTACACCTGGGCTTTTTTTTTTAGTTGGGAAGTTTTGTATTATTGTTTCAATTTCCTTATATGTTATGGGTCTGTTTGAGCTGTGGATTTATTCTCAGTTTACCTTTAGTGACTCTCATGATTTAAGATAATCATCCATTATTTTAGGTTTTCAACATTAACAGAGGATAGGTTTTTATAAAAAAATAATTTTATTGACATTTGTACATTTCATACAATAATACCTAATCAAATTTAGGGCACTCTTCCATGGCCCAAACCCCCATAACAACTCATACATTATATCATCCAAGTTAAGTCCTATCCAGTCAAGCTTTTTAATACAGATGTCTTTCTGTGCAAATTCATCACTGCAGTCTAGTAAGCACATCTAGAAGTCTTCAGTTAGGCACATTTTTCCTCACCAGCAGTAATCAGTCTTCCCTTATAATATTCTGGATCTTTTTCTTGTCTTTTGTGATGTTTCGCCTTTCATCGGTAAATTAGATGATTTGGAGTTGTTCTATCTTTCTTTCTTTTGGTTAGCTGGGCTAAGGGTTTATCTATCTTGTTGATCTTTGCAAAGACCAAGCTCATAGATTTATTGATAATTTGTATTGTTTTCTTTATTTCTATTTCATTAATCTCTGCTCTGATTTTTGTTATTTCTTTTAGTCTACTGGGTTTGGTTTCATTTGTTGTTGCCTTTCAAGTTTCTTGTATTGCAATGGTAAGTCATTTATTTATGCTGTTTCTAAATATAAATCTACCTCTTATGACTGTTTTTAACCTGTCCCAGAAGTTTTATTTTGTTGTGTTGTCCTTTTTTTAATTCCAGGAACACTTTCATTTCTTTCTTAATTTCTCCTTTGACCCATTCATTATTCAGGAGTCATGTATTTAATCTCCATTAGTTCATGTAGTTCATAAGGCTTTTTCTGAGGTTGATAATAAGCTTTATTTCATTGTGGTCTGATATAATGCATAGAATTATTTCATTTTTTTTTTTGTATTTGTTGAGGTTTGTTTTGTGTCCCAGTATGTGGTTGATTTTGGAGAATGTGTTATGGAGTGCTGAATAGAAAGTACATTCTTTGCTGCTTGGGTGGAACATATGGTAGATATCTGTTGGGTCCATTTGAAGTATGGTATTGTTTAATTCAGTGACTCTCTGTTTAGTCTTTGTGCAGTTGACCTGTCTAATGGACACAGTGGGGTATTAAAGTCCCCTACTACAGCTGTGTTGGTATTAATGTGTATCTTAAAGTCGTATGGTATTGTATTTATGAAGTTGGGTGCACCAGATTGCAATATCAACTTGATTAATTGTTCCTTTGAAAAGAATGAAGTGACCCTTTTCATCTCTTTTTATTCATTTCAGTTTGATGTCTACTTTGTCTGATATTAGAATAACAACTCCTGCTTGCTTCTTAGTGCCATTTGCTTGAAATACTTTTTTCTACCCTGTCACTTTTAGATAGTGTCTGTTGTTCATGGTGAGATGGGTTTTGATTTTGTTTCTTAATCCATTCCACTAACCTATGTTTCTTGATTGGGGAGTTCAGTCCATTGATATTTGCAGTTATTATTGAGAGATGTTTATTGGTTCCCATAATTTTCACTTCTATTTGCATTCTTGGTCTAAATTTGTATTTCCACAGTTAGACCTTCATTTCATTTCTTTCTGTCGCAGGTTGGGTATAGTTGGTCCTTTTTTCCATTCTTTGTATTGCTTCAAGTATTCTCTGAAGGGCTGGTTTTCTAGACATGAATTCTTTCATCCAATTCTTGTCATGGAAAAATGTTCTTTCTCCTTCAGCTATAATAGACATTTTTGCTGGGTATTCTGTTTTGTCATCTATGATCATTTAAAACTAGAAATACTTTGGTCCAGGCTCTTCTGGCTTTCATAATTTGCATTGACAAGTCAGCTGTAATTTTGATGGGTTTTCCTTTATATGTGACTTATTTCTTTCTTGGCTCTGAATGCGTCATGTTTTTACTATGATATAGCATGGGGAGTTTCTCTTCTGGTTCTGTCTTTTTGTCTATGTGCTCCTTTTATTTGTACAAGCATATCTTTCCTTATTTTGGGGAAATTGTCTTCTACAATCCTGTTGAAGAGCTCATCAATGCCATTATCCTGAGGTTCTTCTTTCTTTATGCCTATGATGTGAGAGTTTGGTGTTCCACATTTCCTGGATATTTCATTTCTGTGTTTTGTTTTGTTTTTAACTTTCATAATCTTTGATTGAGTGGTCCAGTTCTTTAGCTTTATCACTCGGTCTTGATATTCTGTTTCTATTTCTTTCATTCTGTTGCTGATACGTTTCCCATCATTTCCAGTTTGGGGGGGGATTGTGTTTTTTGGGTTTTTTTTTAGTGTTTCACTTCCTTTTTAATTTCACCCTGGGTTTTCTTAAGCATTTCCATCTCTTTTGTGAATTGAGGAACTCTCAGGAAGGCTGGACATGTCTGGACTTGTGCCAAAGGCAGAAGTATATAACCCTAGAGCAGTGGGAGGTTCTTCAGATGATCCCAAGTTAGTGGGTTGGGGATGGCACAATTGACAAATGTCACCATCACTTGGAGGCTGGATTCAGGTACTCTCAGGCAGGCTGGATATGTGGAACATTGCACCAGGCAGAAGCCAGATTTAGGCACTTTCGGGAAGGCTGAAAATGTCCTGGTCTATGCCCAAGGGCAGAGGTGACTAGCTCTAGAGCAGCAGGATGGGTTCAATGATCCCAAAGTAGGGGGTTGGGGATTGGACAATTGAAAAAGCTCACCATTTGCAGAGGCCAGATTCAGGCACTGGCAGGCAGTCTGGAAAATAAAAGGAACCCCAAATAAAATGTTTTAAAATGAAAAGGAGACAGGGTCAGAAACAGAGGCCGAGGCTGAAACTAACCTTGTGGATGTGCTGTGCATCCAGTTGTTGAATAGATGTTAAAATTTGCAAATCTATGAATGTTAAGTGTGAAATGATGGATGATCCTCTGGATCTGGAGTGTTGATATATTTTAAGCCTATTAAGTGTGTACCTGTTTCTTTGTCCTCTACATAATTAAAATAATTTACTGTGTGTAATTTCTGAAGATATTTTCTTATCTGCATAGTTTAAAGTATATCTCAATACATTATATGACAAAGTAGTCATTAAAGAAACCAATTAAAATTATTGATGTGCTATCTAACAGCATATGTTAACAGCCAGATGTTTACACAGCTGCAACTTCTCCAGAGTACTAGAATATAATCTAAAATGCCTGTATCGTTTGGAAAGAACTTTAAACTTAAATAATTTATAGCTAAAAAAAAAAACAAGAAGCTACAACACTTTACTTGTTGTTTCTTTTCAGCAATACGCATGGGTTAAATGTACACCAGCAAGAAAATTTGCTTTGTGAAACTGTACACTTATAGATTTGATTGACAATATTTACCCTCATTGGAAGTTTAGTGAGTATGTGAAAAACCTTATATAGTATATTCCCATTAATCCACAATTTCTTTGTAGCATGTACAGTGCTTTTCACAGTTTTCCTTATGGTACTAGGAATTCATATCATGTAGCACTTGAAGCATAAGAAACCTGTAATAAATACCTATCATTTTAATTATATGGCAATAAGCAGACATTCTAATAATATTTGTTTGTCAAGCAAGTCTTCATCTGTGGGAAAAATAACATCATTTTCTTCTCATATTGACTGCTCTGCTTTTTGTTACTCCTACCCAAAGACTCTTGTGAATCATCCAACTCTCAAACCAAATTGACTGTTGCACATTATAAGAAAACTAAGTCAGTATCCCAGCTTGTCAGATTGCCATGAATGAACTGATATAATAACAAAGTACATTTATATATTAACATGCAGGATTATCCATTTGTAATTTCTGTGACTTTGAATAATTAATGAAATATTGCAATCTATCAGAAGAATTCAAAATTACTTTTTTCTCACTTTCCAAAGTAAGAGGCTCACAGATATTCCATGAAGGGAAAAGTAATTTAAGATGTTATATTTTTCCAATTATCTGAACACTATAATATAACAAACTTATTACTGATATATTTATTAAAATATTTTAAATTTCATGGTAATAGTATACACATGACATTGGAAACATTCAATTAATATTTAACATTTTAACTACATAGCAAACCTGAACCTAAGGAAAATACAAGATTCTTACTTAGTGAACTGAAATAGAAAGAAAAATATTGAAAAAGTAATGCTGATTATAAAATCAATTCACCCCATATATGAAGATATGAAAAGTAAAGCATTACAAATTACTGAAATAAGTTAGGGGATCCATTTCCCTACAGAGTACTGGGAAATATTAAGCATTTTTAAAGCATGCTCTAAAACCTGAAATATATTTTTTTATTCAGTCTGTGAATTTTCTACATCTTGATCACATTTAGACCCCTCCTTTCTATCTGTGCCCCCCATAACATGCCCACAAGCTTGCATGAATTCTGTTATATATGTTAAGGCCTGTCAGGCAAGTTTGTGTTCCCAGATATCCCTGGGTTTGAATCCGTCCCCTGGAACCTCCTCAGCCTGCCCAGCATCACTCCCTCTGTCCCTGCTTCTTTACTTTTCACTTAGATCCACACTTCTGAGAAGTTCTGAAGCTGCAGTATTGCTGTTTAGTATCTGCTTTCTGATAACAGCAAATTATTGTTTAACTTTCTTCTCTGATAATATTTGTATTTCATTGCTTCACAGTATGATCATTCTCCTGCACAGAGTGACACATTTAGGAAATTTGTGGAAGAAGGAAGAGGAAAATTAAGAAATAACCTGTGTGACATCTTTATTTTTCAATGAATTTGGTTATTGGCAATTCAAAGTTCTGTTTTTCCTAAGTCATTTCCACATCCTCCATTTCTTTTTCACTTGTGTCTTTGTCTTAATATTTGCATTTTTACTGCTTTATTTTACTGATTAACAAGACCACATAGTATAAAACTTATGTCTCTATCATGTTAAAATTCATTGCACCATTTATAAATGATTATATGTACATTTTCTTTCTACAATTTTGTTTTATGTTTTGATTAATCTCTATTTAGATTTGAGCAACTTCTTGTGGTTATTTGTGAATGTAATACATCTATAAATAACGTCATACATTCACTCAAATCCTTAGCTGTTCATGAATTTCTATCCTAAGTATGAGGCCTTGAATTTTTGGACAGGCTCACGATAATGTGGCACAAGTTGGCCTCAAACTCACAGCACTTCTTTCTGTATCTCAGGAATGCTAAGATTAAAAGATTCTACAACAATATCAGACATACAAATTCTTTTCTGAATAGAACTTCCATGTAGTTAAATCTCCTTTGTCATAATATGGGGGAAATTATTCTAGTAAGTAAACAAATATAAAACCTCATACCTGCCACCAGCATATTGTAGCAAATGAGAAACTCAAAGAGCATATGGCTCAATAATTTTTTGAGACAGTATCTTGCTATGCAGTCTAGGTGAGATTCGATCTCATAATATTCCTGCCTAAGCCTCCAGAGGACGAGAATTACAGGTGCACGAGAAGATGAAAATATGATTATGTCTAAGAAAATAGCTCTATGAAGTATGAAAGTATAACTTCATCATTAATGTTATTGTCTTTTCATTGAGACAGGATAGTCCCAGGTGGCATGGAATACACTATGTAGATCAGGGTGGCCTCAAACTCACAGAGACCTACCTACCTCTGCCTCTGGAGTGCTAAGATTAAAGGCATGAGCCACCATGGCCAGCCTCTTCATGTTTTCTTAAAGCTATAGATTACAGTGGTCCCTTGTTTATTAATGTCCCTTGTTTCTGTATCACGATGATGTTTTGATTCAACTAAGCCCTTCGGTAAAATTTCTCAATGTAAAAAACAATATTTGCATCTTTTAAACTATTTTTCTGACATCTTGAAGATATTTTCTCTAGAACAACTCATTCTGTGATAATACAATAATGTGAAATGACATGATTTATGAAATCTAAATTATTATACATGCCCAGTTAGGGCAAGAGCTTCTAATTTCTGCATTACCCAAAGTTAATCTTCTCTCCAGTGTTTTAGTATTTATTACTCACTTTTTAAAACTTGTATGGAAAGACATTTAAAGTGTTCACCTTACCTTTGATGGTTTCAGCAACTGCAATTATCACAAATCATTGTGTTTTAAAATGATGTGTATGTTATTTATTTAATAGCATACCTACGCACGACACGGGTGCACAAACCTACATGCAGACAGTACATTCATACACATTAAATAAATAAATAAATAAATAAATAAATAAATAATAAATAGCATACCTACTTAGAAGTTATGAGGTATGATTTCCTGGTAAGGGATTTACATAGCATCACACAATACTGCATCTGCCATGTATTATCAATATGTATCAATGTGGTATGCCTCGGGCAAAAGTATGTGAGAGAAAAACTTAGCAAAAGAAACTCTTATTTTCCTCACAGGTTCAGAGGGCTCAGCCTAGGGTTACTTGGGCCCATGCTCAGCAGAACATCAAGGTCCCAGAAACTGTAGCCCATAGAATTCTTCCCTTACTAGCAGAGAGGAAGACAGGAAAGCCCTACCCAGATTTATCATCCAAGTAATTACATGCCCTAGTGAACTACTTCTAATGTGGCCTCACCTCTACACTTTCCCACCTCCTGACAGTATATTTAAATGTGAAACCACCTAATGCTACTAGTGTATTTAAGATTGAAAAACACCAATAGATCAATCCATCTTTAGGTCAGAGGTTTTGTGACCAAATCACCTACAAATGCCCTGAGATAGAATGAGGTGTGTTTTACTTATCTTTTACAAATCTTAAATTCATCACATTGACAATGAATATTAATTTCCTCATGTACAAAATAAATGGTTGACTTGGTAGTTGATTATACCTGAGATATTACTTGGAATGCTGGGTATGTAATTTACAGAAACAAGTGGTAGAATCCTTCAAACTCTCTGATTCTTTTGTTATTGTTTTGTTTTTGAAAGTTTATTTCATGACTAACATTTTTTATTTAATTTTGGGGACTTTCATACATTAATAATTGATGGTATTTAAATCTCGTCCAATCCAAGGGCTGGTCCCTTTAATAATTAGTGATCTATAATAATTAACTATCTATATATTATATATCATATTATATTATATAAAAATAAATAAAAAAAAAAAAAAAAAAAAAAATTATTATTATTAATTATTTATTTAATTTATACTTATGTTTATTTAGAATTGTTGACTGTCGTGTTAGGCTTGTGCACCGTGCTCATGCAACTGCTGCGGAGGCAAAAGGGGTCTCTGCGAATTCCCGTGATGGATTTCCTGCATTGGAGTTCGAATTCTCACACCATTGGTCTGCGATAACCGGGTCCTCTGCAAGAGCAGTTGGTGCTCTTAACCGCTAGGCCATCTCCCCAGCCCCTATATTTATATTTTTTTGTACATTTTATACATAATAGTTGTGAACACTTATATATATATATATATATATATATATATATATATATATATATATATGGGGCTGAAGAATCAGCTGTAAGTAACAAGAGAGCAGAACCTGAAGTGAACCCTTTGCTTTACTGGGACAATTGATGCTGGTCAGCTGGGGCTGAAAAATCAGCTGTCAGTAACAAGAGACCAGCATCACTGTGGTGAAATCTTCTGGGAAGAATTTCTTCAGGGTCAACACACAGAAGTTGTGACCCAGAAGGGGCCTGATCCTCCATGTCAAGCCAGAAACAGGACTTGGTAGTGTGTAAGAGTCTCCTATATGGTTCTGGTGTTGAAATTTTAGGAGGTCGCAGAGAGCAGCCGAGGCTTGGCACTGTGTGAGGTCAGGAAGAACCATTGGTGGAAGTGCACATCGGTTGCAGTGAAGACCCCAGGATTGCAGGGGTCATGGAGAGAAGCTGAGGCTTTGCCCCAGGAAAGGTCAGAAGAGGCCATTGGTTAAGGTGCTGCCTTAGTTTCAGTGGACACCTCAGCTTTTTGGAGATTCCAGAACTGTGGGATGACCACCAAGAGCAGAAGCAGGTGTGGAATGGAGTCGGCCTGGGTCTGCAAGATGAGCTGTGTGTGCCACAGATGGCAGAGTCAGAGAAGGGGAGCTGCTGAAACCCTTTGGAACCCAGAAGATCGTGAGTGAATCCCAGTTGTTTGTTCAGCCTTGAGCTACTTTGCTGGACTTAGGTTTTGTTTGAATGTGCCTGATTCTTCCCTTTGAAATAAGACAGTACTTGTTTTGCATTTTACAGCAGCCCACAGTTAAGAGACTTTTAACAGACTGTGAACTTTTAAGTTTTTGGACATTTTAAGGACCATGGGGCTTTTAAGGTTATACTGTCTTAGGTTGTGATTAATGTTAACATCATACATTGGGGACAAGAACTGGAAAGGTGGTGGTTTAATAGTGATGTGTTTTGTGTGTCAAGTTGACAAGGGGTCAATTGTGCTGGATAGCTTTATTGTCAACTTGACACACCTGGGTTGATGGAGCCTCATTTGGGGAATTGGCTCCATTGGACTGGCCCGTGGCCACATCTGTGGAGGTCTTGATTGTTGAGCAATGTGTGTGGAGGGACAGCCCATAATTAGTGGTGCCACCCTGGGCAGGTTGTTGTGTACCGTATAAGAGTGCAGGCTGGGCATGGACCAGGGAAGCAAGCCAGTAAGCAGCATTCCTCCATGGCCTGTGCTTCAGCTCCTGCCTCCAGGTTTCTGCCCTGAGTTCCTGCCTTGGGCTCCCAAAGTGATGAACTGTGACCCAGGAGATGTAAGCTGAATAAACCATTTCCTCCCCAAGTTGGTGTCGGTCAGAGTGTTTTGTCACAGCAATTGAAGAGAAACCAGAACAGGCCAGGTGTGGGTTTCCATGTTAATCACCATCTACTACATAAGGCAACTTCTCTAGTGAACATTGGTTATAACAGTATGTCATATGACTCAGTTCAATACAATAACTACTTAGTAGAACACTAGTATTGGGCTCTTCCATATGTCCTGTGAACTGTGTATTCTCAGGTTTTCTAGCCTGATATCAATTCTGGTATGGGCTCTATCCTGTGAAGTAGAGTTTACATTCAATTAGAGTAGTTGCTTACCCCAATAGTACTTGTGACACTATTAAACTAGTGGGGATACATTGCCAGGACAGTTTCTGTGCTTCACAGGATTCATAGCTGATCATTCTTCCTTTTGGTAGCATGCATAGCACCTTCCAGAACTATGGATGCTAGCCAGTACAGAAGAGGCTGTAAATTCATCAGCTTGATTTCTCCTTGTTTGCTCTATAGCTCATACATGTAGTATCTTCCCCTATAGGGTCTTACTATCAATTTATATATAGTGTGTACACAAGATAGGAAAAATGGAGAGTAATTTTTGTAAGTCTATGGAACTCCTTCTCAACAGCTTCTACGTCGGGTTCTATTCCCGTACAGTTTTATGCTTCCTTCTGTTTCTATGTACAACTTTTTTTAAATCCTTAGATCTCAGCTACTCAGTTTCGGTACTGGTATTTCTCAAATGCAGAAAGTGGAAACATTTCCCCATTCAAGCCCATAAAGTGGTTTCCCAAGAAAATTGATACACAATACATGAAAATTATTCATAGGCTGAAATGATAAAAATAATGATGGAGTAATATTCTTAGGAAAATTACTAACAACCTGTTCTCTGGGGGTTTGTTTCAAAGGTTATACAGATATACTTCTCATGTTATAATTACCATTAGCAGAGTGATTTCAAATGCAAATTGCTGCAATTAATATTCATTTTCATATTATTGATTAAGACCAAAATAATTGTTTTTAATGAGTTTAATCAGACAAAGAGAAGAAAATACTTGGAGGTACATGACTTCTTAATCAATCAGTAGCTTTGAAATTAAATTGTACATCATCAAGGGATTGTACAACAAATGCGGGAAAATTGTTAATAAAGATTAAGCACCAAATAAATGAACGTTGTAAAATGTCATATTTCAGAACAATATTGATTATGCCATGTACTTTAATGTCTTCTGATTCAAACTGATAACCTTAGAACAAAATCATTAAAGTGGATCTGAAGTTGAATCAAATCTCACAAAATGTTTTAAGGTACATAGAATACAAAAAATACTTTTTATCTTTTTGAGACAGGGTGTCCATGTAGCCCCAGCTGGCTCAGAACTCGCTATGTAGACCAGGCTGCCTTCAGACCAGAGACTCCCCCTGCCTCTGCCTCACAAGTGCTGAGATTAAAAGAGTGTTCCACCACTTCCATCCTGAGAACAAAATCTTAATCCACATTTTCCTAAATGAGGCCTTGTTAGTAGAATTGTTACAGAGAGGTGAGCCACTGGCAGTTCCCAGGGATAAAATGTTGAAAGTCTGGGAAGCCAACAACCCCAGTAAAGAGAAGTCAGCCAATATTCATAGAGTAGTTCTGTACTTTAAAAGCATAATTCTTGGTTTTCTTTGAAGCATTTTGCTAGAAAATGCTTGGATTTTGCATAACACTGATTTTTCCATTAAGTTAAAAGTTGAGACTATGTTGTATTTCTTATAGTGATACATAGTGCTCAGAATGTCAGAAAAAAATTGTGGCTGCATTGTAGAAAACAATGATCATGAGACAATCACTTTATACTTCTACATTAATAAACTAATTCAGGGGGTTGGAAAGATGGCTAAGTGGTTAAGAAAAGTGGCTTCTTTCCCAGAGGACCGGAGTTTGGTGTCCAGCCACCTACAAGGCAGCTACCAACTGTCCATAACTCCTGTTCCAAATGATCTAACACCCCTTATGGCCTCAGGGTGTATTGCACACATGGATGCACCTAGATACATTCAGGCAAACATAAAATAAAAGAAAAATAAAATTTTTAAATAGTAATAAAGCATTTCAATAAATTTTCTCCAATTTGAGTTTAAGTACTTCAGCTTTAATTTAAAAGACTGCATCAAACTCTTTTTATTGAATTTTGTGATCATCATACACTTTAATTTGATATTATTTAGATCCCTGCTCCTGTTCCCAACTTCCCTAAATGCCCCATCAATTTAATGTACCTTGTTTTATATATAATATATATATTATCTATATATATATATATATATATATATAATTTGTGTCTTTAAACATCGTTCAGAGTGGGTCCATCCAGCCTATTCAACCCTACCAAGTATCCCATGCCTAATAGAGACTGTCTGCTCCTCCCAGCAGCCATCACTTTGTTAGGACCAGGTCAGAAAGAGTTAATTTAGTTGAAGTAATCCTGGTTCCCATGACTACCTTAACATCAAGAATACAGTCTGACCCTGAGTTCCTAGTTCCCACAGCTACCTGAGGTCAGGATGAAATTTCCCAGACCTGAAGGAGTGCTTCCTTCCCCCTAAGAAGCCCATTCCTCTCCAAGGATCTTCACACTGCTAAACATAACCAATTAGCTTAAAGGTCACCACTGCTTGCATTGTGTTTCTATAGACTTGCAATTGTGTATATATGATGTCACCAAATTCCTCTAGTTTGTGGCTTTGGCTTTAAAAGGTCTCTGTAACAGACAGTCAGGGTCACGCTCATCCCTTTGTGGAGTGGGTTGCATCCCTGACACATCAATAATTGGATTCTCTGATGTGTCAGTTTTCTTAATTGCGTTCTGGTGCACCAGCAAATTAAATAAATGTCATATTAATCTGTGGCCCCTCATTGGTTTCTTTTGTGAGTGTGGCAGTTTGAGTCCAACAACTAGAGAAAATTTCCTTAGGTTGGTTTGGAGTTTACCCTCTCCTGCTTATGCTGGGATGTTTTCTGATTTGAGCTTGCATGGGACTTGGGCATGCTGTCACGGTTGCTGTGAGTTTATATGAGTAACTGACCAACTGTCTAGAAAATTTTGTTTCCTTGCAATCACCTGTGACCTTCAGCATTTGCAATATTTCTGTCCCACTTTCCACAATGGTACCTGAATCTTGTGGGGTTTCAGAAATTCAATACAGGTGTCTTAATCAGGGATAAGTTCTTTGGAGCCTCTTGTTCGCACATTGTCCATTTGTGGTTTCTGTGTTAATCACCATCTGTTGCATAAGGAAATTTCTCTGGTAAGAGTTGAGAGATGCAGCAATATATAGGTATGGCAGTAAGTCATTAAAAGTCGGCTTAATATGATAACTATTTAGTAGAAAACTACTCGGAGTTTCTACCTTATGTCCTATGATCTGTTTAGCCTTAAATTTCTTTTTTTAAAATATTTTATTTATTTTTTATGTGTATGAATGTACTGTCTGCATGCAGGTCTGTGCACACATGTCGTGCAATGCCACGGAGGTCAGAAGAGGGTGTTGGTTTCCCCTGGAACTGGAGTTCTCCTGGAATTGGAGTTACAGACAATTCTCAGCCGCCATGTGGGTGCTGGGGATCGAACCCAGGTCCTCTGTAAGAGCAGTCGGGGCTCTTAATCGCTAGGCCATCTCTCCAGCCCCTAGCCTTAAATTTCTAAACCTGGTATCAGTGTTGCTCGTGGGCTCAGTCCTTGGAAGCAGACACTGAATACAATTAAACAGTAGTTGGTTACTTCTACAAATTTTGTACCAGTGGACAAATCTTGCCAGGCCATTTGTTACTGTAATTTACAGGATTCACAGCTGGATAAGAATGATGATTTTGTTTCATTCCAGTAGCTTTGCATAGCAACTTCCAGCACTACAAATGTAAGACAGTATAGATGAGGATATGAACTCATCGTCAACTTGATTTCTCCTGGTTTGTTCTACAGCTCAAGTATATAATGTCTTTAGCAATAGGGTCTTATCATCTTGTTCTGGTGTAGGCAATGGCCAGTATTGATTGAGGATCTATGTGACACCTGGGCAACAACTTCTAGAATGGGAGTCCATTTATAACATTGAGATTTGTTTTATTAGCTTATAATGCTTAGAAAGGGCAATGTCCCCAGTTATGTAATATCTCCTTTTAATTTCTTTTTATGATCCATATATATTTTTAATAAGCTTCTAGATTGGTGGGTTGGTGAATTTACATATGCCTCTTTTAAAGGTGGTTAGTGTTACTTATTCCTCCCTCTGTTCCTTCCTTTGCCTTGTTCTCTCCTTCCCCACTTCATTTATCCATCCTATTCTACAATTACCCTTTCCCACTTTGTATCACTACAGTCTACACCCCTTCTTAGGAAGCTCTACCCCCCAGGTCCATCTATTAGTCTCTGGAGCTCTCTGAACTTTCAAATTGTAACAAGCATATTTAAGATTTCAAAGCTAGCATCCATCTATGAAAGAGGATATATATTTGTCTTTTTGAATCTGGGTTATCTCACACATGATAACCATCCATTTACCTATGAATTTTATAATTTATTTTTAAGAGCTATTAATTATTTATTAATATGATTTATATGCAGTTGCATATATTTACCATGTTTTCATTATCCCTTCATTAATTGATGGACATCTAGGTTATTGCCCATTTTTGGCTAGTATGAAAAGGGTATTAATGACCACAGATAAACAGGTTTTTCTGTAGTAGAGTGTAGTAGAGTCTTTGGGGGTAGAAGCCTGAAAATGTTATGGATGAATTATACAGTAGATCAACTTGAAGCATTTGGAAGAATCTCCACACCGATTTCCATCCTGGCTGCACTAATTTTCATTTGCACCCGCAGTAGAAAGAGTTCTTTCTCTACATCCTTAGGAAATTATTCTTGTTATTTGTAGTTTGAATTTTTGCCATTCTGAGTAAGGTTAAATGAAATCTCAACGTGCTTTTGATCTACATTTCCATGATTACTAAAGATGTTGAACATTTTAAGATTATTTTCAGCAATTTGTATTTCACTTGGTGCCAGTGGACATATGAGAGAAGTCCCTGTTCAGCAACTTGTTCCACTTTTTAATTGAGTTGTTTGAACTTTTGACATTTTTTTTTCAGTTCTTTGTATAATATAGAATTAGGAGATTAATGCTCTGTCAGAGGTATAGATGATGAAGATATTTTCTCATGCTACAGGTCTCCTCTTCACTCAAATGATGATGTCTTTCTGTCCAGAATCTTTTTAGTTTCATATGCTCCCATTGGTCAGTTTGGGGACCTAATGCTTATACTATTAGGAGTCCTATTTAGAAAGTCTTTGTCTATGCCTAAAAGTTCCAATGGATTCCTTACTTTCTCCCTTATCCAATTCAGGATGTCAGAACCTATGTTGAGTTGCTCGATCCATTTGATATTGAGTTTTGTATATGCTGAGAGATAGGACCTTACTTTATTCTTCTACATGGCCTTATCCACTTTACCCAGCACCGTTTGTTGAATATGCTGTCTTTTCTCCAGTGTGTATTTTTGACTCGTTTGTCAAAATTCCGATGGCTTTAAATTTGTGGATTTAAGTATGGGTCCTCACAAAAGAAAACTCAGCAAATATAAAAAGATTGAAATAATTGCATGCATTATGTCAGACCACAGTGCAATAAAGCTCAATATTAACACCAGAATAAGCCTGACTAGCTACAAGAACACATGGGGACTAAACAACACAATCCTGAATAATAAATGGGACAGGGAATAAATAAAGAATGAAATAAAAGTATTCCTGGAACTGAAAAAATAAGACAATATAAAACAACAAAACCTGTGGGGTACTTTAAAAGTAGTCCTAAGGGGGAAATTTGTACGCCTAAGTGCCCACATAATAAAACAGAAAGGGAACAAATAAATGATCTAACACTACAGCTAAAAAATACTTGAGAGACAACAACAAATGGACCCCAAACCCAACAGGAAGAAATAACAAAAATCAGAGCAGAAATCAATGAAATAGAAGCAAAGAAAAAATTTTTTTTAAAAATCAATGAATCCCAAAGCTGGTTCTTTGAAAGGATAAACAAGATAGACAGACCTCTAGCCCAGTTACCCAAAAGAAAGAAAGAGCAACTCCAAATAAATAGTACTCATGATGAAAAAGGAAACATCACAACAGATAAAGAAAAGATCTAGCTGGGCGTGGTGGTGCACAACTTTAATCCTAGCACTTGGGAGGCAGAGGCAGGTAGATCTTTGTTGAGTTCAAGGCCAGCCTGGTCTACAGAGTGAGTTCCAGGACAGCTGGGGCTACAGGCACACCCTGTCTCAAAAAGATAAAAAAAAAAAATCCAGACAGTCATACAAGAATACTTCAAAAGCCTATACTCTACTAAGTTTGAAAACCTAAGAGAAAGGGACAAATATCTGAAATCCTGGGAACCAACACAGCTTAACCAAGGAGAGGTTGACAATTTAAACAGACCCATAATATTTGAGGAAATTGAAGATGTAATAAAAAAAAAAACCTCCCAACTAAAAAATCCCAGGCCCAGATGACTTCAAAGCCGAATTCTAAAAAACATTTGAAGTGGTCTTAGTACCTTTACTACTCAAACTTTTCAGAAGGATACAAATGGAGGGAAATCTCCCAATCTCCTTCTATGAAGCCAGCATCACTCTAATACCAAAACCAGGCAAAGATACAACCAAAAAAGAAAACTGTAGACCCATCTCATTAATGAACACAGATGCAAAAATACTTGCAAATCACATACAGACCCACATCAAAAACAAAATCATCGATTATGATCAAGTTGGATTCATACCAGAGATTCAGGGATAGTTCAACATATATAAATCAATAAATATCATAAAACACATAAATGTACTGAAAGACAAAAATCACACAATCATCTGAATTAATGCAGAAAAAGCCTTTGACAAGATCCAGCGTCTCTTCATGTTTAAAGTTCTAGAGTGAATTAGACTGAAGGAATATTCCTAAATATAATCAAAGCCTTATAAAACAAACCCACAGGCAACATTATCCTAAATGGATAAAAATTAGAACCATTCCGCTTAAAGGCAGGAACCCAACAAGGCTTCCCCCTATTGCCACTCCTCTTCAACACAGTGCTTGAAATGCTTGCTAGGGCAATAAGTCAAAAGAAGGAAAATAAAGGAGTACTAATCAGAAAAGAGGAAATTAAACTATCCCTTTTTGCTGATGAAATGATAGTTTACTTGAGACATGCTAAAAACTCCACCAGGAAACTCCTAGAAATGATTAAGAGTTTCAGTAATGTGGTGGGATACAAAATTAACCTAGAATTCCCCCTGTAGACCAGGCTGGCCTTGAACTCACAAAAATCCGCCTGCCTCTGCCTCCCAAGTGCTAGGATTAAAGGTGTGCACCACCATGCCTGGCAGAAGTTACTGTTTTAGTCAGTTCTTTGACCCAGACTTTTTTGTTGTTCTTGTTCCTTCCAATTTGTATTGCTCCAATAAACACGCACATCACACATATACCAAAATTATGACATCTGAAAATAAATTATAGGTTAATTCCAAAACATGTTTAGGGATTCACATTTTGACAGTAGAGTTGTATTCAGGTAAAGAAAAAAATATTGCTTTACATTCCTACATTACATAACAAGTTGATGAGTAAGACAAGGTATTATACTTACTAAAAAAAAAGAAAAAAGAAAAAATTCAGTTTGCCTTACAAATGGAGCTTTGGTGCTAGGATCCACAAATGAGGGACATCATACATCATTTGCTTTTCTAGGACTGTGTTATTTCACTTAGCATAATGGCTTCTTGTTCCATCCATTTACCATAGAATTCCATTGTATAGATGTACCACATTTTCTTTATCCACTCATCAGTTCAGGAACATTTGGGTTGCTTCCAGTTCTTCCTTATTGTGAAGAGAGCTGCAGTAAATGTAGATGCGCATGTATTTCTGTGATAGGATGAGTTATGCTGGGTCTACAGGAAGACCATGTCTTGAAAAGACAAAAACAAACAAACAAACAAATAAACCCCAGTAACTTCTGCCCCTAACAGTAAACTTCTGTGTCAAAAAATTAAAAATAAACCGAGGAAAAGATGTAAGATATGTATGGCAAAATGCCTCTGACAGGGTGGGGGGCCAGGAAAGGGGAATGATTCTAAATTTGATTAACAAATGTTGTATGAAATGAACAAAATGTCAGTAAAAGTCATTCTGATTAGGAAAAACAAAACAAAACAAAACAAAAAAAAATTAACCTAGAAAAATCAGTACCCTTTCTTGACACCAACAATAAACAAGTGGAGAAGGAATATAAGAAGACCTTCCCACCCACAATAGCCTCAAAAATAATAAAATACCTGGGAACAAATGTAACAAAAGACACCAAAGTTCTCTACAACAAAAATTTTAAACACCTAAAGAAGGAGATTGAAAATGACATCAAAAGATTGAAAGACCTCCCATGTTCATGGATTGGAAAAATTAATATAGTAAAAATGACCATTTTACCCAAATTGATATACAGTTTCAACATAATCCCAATTGAAATTCCCATGAGTTTCTTCACAGACTTAGAAAAAAAAATCCTTAATTCATATGGAAAAAAAGACCCCAAATAGCTAAAGCAGCCTGAGTGAAAAGTGCAATACAGGGGGGATTTCTTCACCAAACTTCAAGCTATATTGCAGGGCTACAGACATAAAGACAGCCTGGTACTGGCACAAAAACAGATCCATTAACCAATGGAACAAAATTGCAGATCCAAACTTGACCTCATACAATTTCAGCCACCTTATATTAAAACCTCAATGGAAGAAGGATAGCATCTTCAGCAAATAGTGCTGGCAAAACTGGATAACGATTTGTAGAAGAGCAAAATTAAACCCCTACCTCTCACCCTGGGCAAAAATCAACTCCAAGTGGATCAAAGATCTCAATGTAAAACCCAAAGGTGATAGAAGAAAAAGTTGGCAAAAACCTACAAGACATAGGCATAGGAAAAGACTTTCTAAATCAGACAGCAGCTGCACAGGAAATAAGGTCAACACTTGACAAATGGGACCTCATCAAACTCAAAAGCTTCTGTAGAGCAAAAGAAACAATCAAGGAAGTGAAGAGAAAACCCACAGAATGGGAGGAATCCTTCACTGATACATCTGACAGAGGATTAACATTCAGAATATATAAACTACACAAACAACAAAGAAGTAAGAAACCAAACGACTCACTCAAAATATGGAGTAAAGAACTGAACAGAGACTTCATCAATGAGGAATAAAGATGGCTGAGAAACATATTAAAAAGTATTCAACATTGTTAATAATTAAGAAAATGCAATTTAAAACCACTCTAAGATATCATCTCACTCTGATAAGACTGGCTAAGTTCAAGAAAACAAAAGACACCAAATCCTGGAGAGTTTGTGGGAAAAAAGGAACAGTCATTATCTGCTGGTGGGAATGCAAACTCATACAACCACTGTGACAAGCAGTGTGGAGAACCCTTAAAAGACTCAAAATGTGCCTACCATCTGACTCAGACATACCACTCCTGGGTATATATCCACAAGACTCATCCTACTGCAAATATACATGCACATCTATGTTTATTGCAGCTCTTTTCACAAAAGCAAAGAGTTGGAACCAATCCAAATGCCCCTTAACTGAAGAGTGGATAGCAAAAATGTGGTACATCTACACAATGGAGTTCTATGCAGTGGTAAGGAAAGATGACATCATGAGATTTGAAGGTAAATGTATGGAACTAGAAACCATTATGCTAAGTGGAGTAACACAGTCCCCACCAAAAAAGAAAAACATAGGGGCAATGGTGTCCCTCATTTGTGGATGCTAGTACCAAATCCCCCAACTGAAAGAAAAGCTGAGCAGTGTTATAGTTATATGTCTTTCTATCTGAAAGCAACTGTGATGTTATAATGTGAATATCTTAATGAGCCCTAGAATTAACTTACCACTTACTTTCAGGGATGGTAATTAATGGATATGGGTGAAGGGTATATATTCATATTTTAGAGTAACATGAAATTAGAGGAAAAAATGTGAAGCCCTAAACATAAAAAAGAAATGCAACATTATAAAGTCATTATAATATGCATGAAGAAATGTAATAGTATTTGAAGGAATACTCTGGTTAGTTACTAATGTATGTATAGTGCATATTTCATGGCAAGCCTTGAAAAAAATGTGATAAAATAATAATCCAATAAAAAATATGTGTTCTCAATTCTGTTCTCCTGATCAGCATGTCTGATTTATGTCAGGCTCCTCTTATTTTAATTACTATATTTCTGTAGTATAATTCGAGGTAAAAGATGGCAATGCCTCCAGCAGTTCTTTTATTGGTGAGAATTATATTAACTATTTTTTGTGTTTCCATGTAAAAATTATTTCAATTTCTACAAAGAATTGTGTTGGATTTTAAATGAATATTGCATTACATTCATAGATTAGTATTATGGCCATTTCATAAAATTAATCCTACTGATCTATGAGCATGGAATTTTTTTATTTTCTGGCGTTTCCTCCAATTTCTTCAGAGCCTTAATTTTCTTATTGTACAGGTCTTTTACTTCTTTTGTTACATATATTCCAAGACATTTGTGGATCTTGAGTCTATTGTGAAAGTGATCCTTTCACAGATTTCTTTCTTTGTATGTTTGTTGTTGGTATTGAGGAAGACTACTGATCTGGGGATGTTAATTTTATACCTTATTACTTTGATGAATGTATTTATCATTTCTAGGGCTTTACTGGTGGAATCTTTAGAATCCCTTTTGTATAAAACTATACTGTCGGGGCTGGAGAGATGGCCTAGCGGTTAAGAGCGCCAACTGCTCTTGTAGAGGACCAGGGTTTGATCCCCACTACCCACATGGTGCCTGAGAACCATCTTTAACTCCAGTTCCAGGGAAATCCGACGCTCTCTTCTGACCTCCGCGGCATTGCACGACACGGGTGCACCAACCTACATGCAGACAGTACACTCACACCCATACAAAATAAATAATAAAAAAAAAAATTTTAAGTAAAACTATACTGTCTGAAAGTAAAAGTACTTTGCGTCTCTATGATCTCCTTCATTAATCTCATAGCTCTAGCTAAGACTTTGAGTACAATGGTGAACAGGGATACAGAGAGTGGAGACCCATGTTTTGATCCTGAGTTTATTGGGAATGACATCAGTTTTTCCACTTAGTGTGATGTTGGCTGCAAGCTTGTCGTATATTGACTTCTATCATGTTGAAATATGTCCCCTGTATACCTAGGCTTCTATGACTTTTACATGAATGATTATTAGATCTTGTCAAAGGCTTTTTCTGCATCTAATGCGATGAGCATATGTTCTCTGTCCTTTTATACTGAATAGTTGTTGAATTATATTTATTAATTTATATATATTGGACCATCGCTGCATGTGGGATGAAAACAACATGATCATGGTGGATAATCTTTTTATGTGTTCCTTACCTCAGTTTGCTAGTATTTTATTGAGAATTACAAAAAATATTATTTTTATGTTGTGTGCATTAGTGTGTTGCCTACATGTATGTAAGTGCACCCATTTCATGCAATGTACTTGGAGGTCAAAAGAAGGCATCTGATCCCACATATACCTTTTCCCAGTAGGCCTCATGTATTTGCCATACATGTTAAGTTCAACAAGCATTTGTAGCCACATGTCCTGTGCAAGTTCATCCACTAGTGTCTACTCAGCCTATCTAGAGATCATAAGTAAGATCTACTTTCCTTCGCCCAATAGGAATCAGTCTCCAACAGTTCGCTGACTAGGGCTGGCCAGCCACCCATTTTCTGAGCCCTTGTCTGACTGAGTTGCCATTAGTCTTGTGCTCCAAGCCACCAGGGCTGAAAGTTCTAAGGAGAAAACTTCTAGGAGACTGAAAAGTCTCTGCTTACCTATATTCATGGACCAGCCCAGCCTCTTACAATCTTTATGGCCCCATATCATCAATGATCCCTGAGCCATAGGTGGGTGAGGTATAATATAATATAATGTAATATAATATAATATAATATAACATAACATTGTTAGGTCCAGGCTTCCCAGAATCCCAAGGGGCACACAGATGCCCACTTATCTGAGGCCCCACCTCATGGGTATAAATGGGTGGACCCCAGCCGCCATAACTCTCTCTGTTCCCCCATCTCTCTCTGTCTCTGTCCCTTTCTGTCTCTCTCTGTCTGCCTCTCTACCCCCCTCTCCCTGTCCTGCCCCCTGCCATACTGTCTGGTCCCACCGCGTGTCTGCAGGCGGCTCACACGGCAGTCCCACATGGAAGTAAAGCATGTTCCTGGAGTAACCTAAGCCTCATGTGCCTTTTATTGGGCTTTCGTGCTTTTTTATAACCTAACAAACATAGCATAATATAATATAATATAATATAATATAATATAACATAATATAATATCCTATACAGGGACATGCACTCTGCAGTCTCTTACTCTCTAAAACTTACAGTCGTGGCCCACTGTGTGCATTGCACTCTATTGTATAAGGAAGCTTCACTGATGAGAGTTGAGGGATACACTCCTCCCACCATTACACAAGGTTCTCTGAGCCTTAGGTATAGAGGTTCCACTGTAGATATGTCACCTAATTGTGGTCATCTACCAGATATATACTCACTGTGTGTGACCAGTTATGGAACTCTGAAGTAGCCTCCATCTCTTGTGAAAAGAAGCTTCTTTTATGAATTATGCATCATGTGCTTGTTTGTAAATATAAGGATCCATATTTAGAATATGGTAAGAAATGTCATTTGTCTAGAGATATGACAGAGAAAGGGTTTTCTCTAGTATCTATGACCACTCCAGGTATGTGTATATGTACTATTTGGCTACAGTTATAGTGCTAGTCATGAGTTCCTTCCCATTGAGAGGTCTTTATATCCAGTTAAATAGCTGTTTATTACCCTCCAGTTGACAGTGTTACTACCGCAACAGTATAGTTTGAGTGCCAGTCATTATGGCCATTCATTTTTAAGGTTGGGTCAGACCACTGATTCATTTTCTCCCTCAGCAGCTTGCATAGTATCCTCTAGAACCATGAAAGCTAGCCTTCAAGTAGAAAGCTTTCAGGTCAATTGCTCATGCATTCTTCCAAGTCCTGTGTCCAAAGTATGTCCTATCTTCAGCAGTACCATCTTATCTTACAGTTCTGGCAGATATGTAAACAGCTATGGCAATAGTCTGTGCTATTTTAGTAATCTCTTGGACTACTCTGACCACACGCTCAAAGGGCTATCTCTCCTGTCTGGCACTGTATTCCTTACCATACATGTCCTAGAAGTACACTTGCACTAATATTTGGGCACCATATGTGTGTTCTTTAGGGGGTCCCTATGGATTCCCTTGCCCCACCCCACAAGCTGCATTGATGTCTCCTCTCCTGTGTCCATCTTCTCTCTTCTTTTTTTCTTAATTTATTTATTTTTGTATGTGTATAAATATACTGTCTGCATGCAGGCTTGTGCATCCGTCTCGTGTAATGCCGTGGAGGTCAGAAGAGGGCGTTGGATTCCCCTGGAACTGGAGTTAAAGACGTTTCTCAGCCGCCATGTAGGTGCTGGGGATCGAACTCAGGTCCTCTGCAAGAGCAGTTGACACTCTTAACCGCTAGGCCATCTCTCCAGCCCCCATCTTCTCTTCTTTTCCCAGTCCAAGAGCCCACATTATACCCACTCTGCCCCCCCCCAATAAAACCATCTCCTGCCAACGTCTCTCTTCTGAGTTCCTTCCCCTCCTCCCCATGGTCTCCTGCATAGTTCCCACCCCCCTCCTCCTGTCTCAGCCAAACCCTCACACTTCCCCCATGCGTACCTGGTGAGATCTGTTCCCTATGATCCCCCCTTCCAGGTTCTTTCGTTCCCTTTTCCTCTATATTTCCTTTCCATTTTCCTGGCCTAATAAGAGTGTTGTGTGTTCTTGGTTTCCAAGGTTTTCAGGTATAGCATTAATTTATTTACATTAGATGTTCATAATTTTTTGTTGTAGGTTCGGGATGCTATACTTCTCCTCTGGGGACTGCCTTGACTTGTTGGTGTTGGTGTGCTGTGTTTTCGTTTTTGTCCAGTTCTAGGGAACTTTTTGTTCCTTCTTGATTTCCTCCATGATCCGATCTTCATCCAGTTATGTATTGCTCACCTTTCATGAATTTGTGTACTTTTCCTCATTCTTACTGTTATTGATAAGTCGTTTTATTTATGGTTAGATAGAATACAAGATGACCATTCAATTTTCATAAATTTGTGGAGACTTGGTTTGTGTATTAATATGTTGTCAATTTTTGAGAAACTTCCATGGGCTGCTGAGAAGAAGGTGTATGGTTTGGTGTTTGGATGTAATGTTTTATAGATACCTATTAATTACTTTTGATTTGTGATGTGATTTCTTTTTTTTTTTTTTTTCGGTCTGGTTGACCTGTCTGTGACCATGGAGTACCAATGTCATCCACTATCACTGTTTTAAAGTCAATGTGCTATTTTAGTGCTAAAAAAGGTTTTTTTTTAGTGAAACTGAATGCCCATGTGTAAGGTGCATACCTACCTTTGATTTATTTTTTTATGTTTCTGAATATATTGTTTACATGTAGGTAAGTGCACTTGAAGAGGGCATCAGATCCTCTGAAACTGGAGTTATGGATTGTTGTTAGCCACCATGTTTAGGTTGGGATTCAAACACTGGTCTATGCAATAACAGCTAGTTGTTAACTGATGAGCCATCCCACTGTCCCTGAATATATGTTTTAGATAATAATTTCTTCTTTGTGTATTATTTCCTTTAAATGTGTATGAATGGTCATTCCCTGTCTCTTCTAACAAGTTCAGTTTGAAGTCCACTTTGTTGGATATTAGAACACTTGCTTGTTTCTTGGTTCCATTTGCTTGAAATATCTTTTTCAATCCCTTCATCTTAAAGTGCTGTCAACCATTGTTGGTGAGGTGACTATCTTAGAAACATCAAATTGCCAGGCGTTGTGGCGCATGTCTTTAATTCCAGCACTTGGGAGGTAGAGGCAGGCAGATCTTTGTGAGTTCAAGGCCAGCCTGGTCTACAGAGTAAGTTCCATGACAGCTGGGGCTACAGGGAGACCCTGTCTCAAAAAGACCAAAAAAAAAAAAAGAAAAAGAAACATCAAATTGAAGGATCCTGCTTTCTAAACCAATAATCTAATCTGTGTCTTTTACTGGGGAGTTGAGAGCATTAATACTGAGGGCTTATTATGACCAACATTTATGAATTCCTGTTAATCTGTGGTTGCGGTACTGTTTTCTTAGTTCTCTTCTGATTATTCTGGAGTAGTTTATTTATTCTTTGTGCCCTCTCGAGAGTACTTAATCTCTTCCAAAGGAAGTGTTTCACTGATTATTCTCTGTAGAGCTAGTTTTAAGAAGGAACTTGATCAGAATTGTTTTTTTTACCATAAAAGTTTCTGCTTTTCCTTCTGTTGGTGACTAGGATGAATGGATGGACTTGGAATAATCAGAGCTTGGGGATTCTGGGAGGCAGTTTGTGACTCAGGGGTGAAAAGCTGAACACAGTATCTCACAAAAGACCCTGTCAGGCACAACACTACCAATAACAAGGGACACATCTGGCCACCCCGCCAAAACTAGAACCCCTTATTCTAGGAAAAAAAAAATCTTAGTCAAATGACTTTCAATTATTATCTTCCTCACCCAGGTACTTTTTGTAAAGCCTCTCCTGACTTCTCTGTAAAAGGGACAGCTGTTTCTTTCTTTCTTTTTTTTTTTTTTTCTGTTTCTTGGACCCTTGTTCTTTCACAGGCTTTCTAAAGGCTACCAACCTTTTTGTCCATATAAACCTATATCTTTGGGGAAATAAACTGATGTTTTCACAAGACAATCATCCCAGGGGTGAATCTCCTTGGTCCTGGACCACTCCAACATCAGTTCCAGAGAGCCTAGCAGTGTAGTTGCAAATAACAGAACTCCACCACACCTACAATTTCAACTGATAATAGCACTGAATATAGTGGTGTAGTCTGGGATGTGTGTTCTTTCATGACTTTTATGCCACTGGTCCATATTCTGCTTTTCATGATCTCCATTGAAAAGTCAATTGTTGTTTGTTGGGTCTTTCTTTATATATGACCTGATCTTTCTCTCATAGCTTTCGCTATCTTTTCTTTGTTCTGTACTTTTAGTGTTTGATCTCTATATGATTTGGGGAGTTTCTTTTCTGGTCCGAGCTGCTTGGTGTTCTGTAGGCCTCTTCTACCTCAATAGATAAGTCTTTCCCTAGGATTAGCAAATTTTCTTTTAATATTTTATTAAACATATTTTCCTGCACCTTTGGACCGGCTGTCGTCCCATTCTTCTATGCCTACCTTTGTCATTTTCACAGTGTCCCAGAGTTCTTGCATATTGTGTTAATGGTTTATAGATTTGACTTTTTTGGGGGGTGTCTTTTTGAGAGAGGGTCTCCCTGTAGCACCAGCTATCCTGGAACTCACTCTGTAGACCAGGCTGGCCTTGAACTTGCTGTGATTGAGTGATCCATTTCCCCAAGCTTAATTTCAAGATCTGATAGTCTTGTTTCACTTCTTCCTTTGTGATTCTTTCCTCTAAGGTTTTTGCTGGAGTTCCTCGGGGTTTTTTTTTGTTGTTGTTATTTCAAGTTTTACTTCTGATTTGGTTTCCTTCAGATATTCTATACTTTATCAAATTCTAGTTTCATGTTTTGAATTGAAATAATCATTCGCCTATTTGTATTTTTATGGTCTTTATTAATTTTTATATTCATAACCTTTTTGAGTTCCTTGAATATGCTTAAAATTGCTCTTTTGAAATCATTGTCATAAACATTCATTTGATCCTTATTCTCAGGAAACGTTATGGTGGGGTTCTAAATTTCTCTATTAGCAGTATTATTTTTGTATTAGGCTCCTCTATGACTTTAGGACTAATCTAAACAAGTATATTATAAGGAATAAAAAATACATAGGAAATGAAAAGTAAAATATTACAAATTGGTGGAATTCCTGAATGCCTAGAAGATGAAAAAATAATATGAAATTCAATATACATCATAATTTGTTCTTGGTTAAATGTTCATGCAAGATTATGAATCCACAGAGGTCACAATTTCTACTAACCATAAAATAGTCCAGATTGATAGAAGCTAATTCTCTTGTGAGTGATCAGCTCTATTATTGCCTAGACAACCTGAATATTGCATACACAATAGGCTTCATACTATTTACCACTTTAAGAATGTTTTGTTTCTTTGAAATTGAAAAATGCATGAGAGAGCACCCATGCAATTACATAATAAGGATGATATGTTTGACTAGAAACAATCTGTTATTTAAAATAGGGTTCACAATGATGATTAAGAAATTATCCTCCATAAAAATAAACACCCAGTGTAACACATTAATTCAGTTTTATTTTAGTCACAAAACATAAAATAACATGTGATAGAAGTCAGTATCCCATGCTCAGGAGGCATGGGAAACATCTTGTCTTATACCATGGCTTAATTGTTATGTGGCCCTAGAAATTTAAAACCAAGTTTTCATTTCCAGATTTCTTATCTATACACAGCAAATGAAAATAATAGTTTCAAACTCATGGATTTGACAGGAGAAGGAAATGTCAGAATATATATAAAACATGCTGAAAATTACCTGTAATACAGTAAATAAGAGTTATTATTATCACTATAATCATTATAATTATCATTTTAAGAGTGATGCATTTTTATTTTCTTTCAAAGAGCTGTAAAAGATAATCATAGTTGTAAATCAAATCTTCCACTAAACTCTTCATTATGGCAACTGCATGAGTATATTAATTTATATAAGATGAATTTCAAATCAATGTACTCAGAACATCCCTATTTATTAATCAGCCCACCAAAATGAAAGTGCTTATCTTCTCTTTCCCTAGATGTTGTTTTATGAGGTGCCTGTTGTGAATTAAATAATGAAACATATTCAACACTCTGAATAGTTTCTTCACTAGTGATAAATAGTTATTGTTTCATAAAGAAAAACCTACTGTATAATTATACTTGTGTTGTCTAATCTCTGAGCTCAAAGTAAAGTTGTAATATTAAAAATAGTTGATAATTATGTATATTGCAACTCATCATGAGTTGCTGTCCATGAATTATAGCAAGCAGATGATCACAGAATTATAGCATTCAATATTAAAGATGACTGTTCATACTACATAAAGTAAGAAAGAATAAAACAGAAAGACCTCATTACTTAGAGTTCATGCAGAAAACCTTTCCAATTTAAAGGGGGACACACACTTAACAATAGAGACAGTATATCCTAAAATATGAGAGTGAAATTATAAATTATTAATTCTATACACTAAAACTTGTGTAATTTATGTGCACATTCATTGGCCTTGATTCTAAAGTATGTATACTTATCACAAATAAAGTGCATTTGATTAGAATATTTGGTTTTATGTTAATTATTGAAAGAATTCTCACATTCTTACTAAACCATTTTGTGCTGTATTACAGAGTACTATAAATTGCTAAATAACAGATTGAAACATGTCTGTAATAATTAACCACTGACAACAGAAAGACTGCATCAGAAAATGGATTGAAATGGTGAATTGGAAAGGGGGGATGGGTGGGAGAGGGACACGGGTGTATATTCGATTAAGACATATTTAATTGACGTGAGCTCAGCAAGAACCCAGTTTCGCCTAGACACTGTCTACAGGACACATGGTGTTTTAGGACTTAGTAAAAGTAAACATGTGTATATTAAACAACATTGGTTTACAGAATCTGATAAAAATGGTAATGCATCTGAATTAAATGGAGATATAATTCGCTGTTGCCCACATTTGCTTTACATAAAATCTGTAGAGCAAGAACTTTGGGATTGACACATACAAATGTTCTCTATAATTTGTCTGTTGTACAGTATCACCTTGTAGCATTCTCTTTAAGATGATTTAATGTAAAAATAAAGTTTGCTTCCCAAGTTAATCATATATAGTCACCCAAAACAACATGGGTGAATTTGATGAAATCTGTGCCTTGACTCCACCCTATAGTCATGTATAATACAACTGTCTTCTGGAGACTCATATGCTAAAAAAAAGGGGGGGGGGATACAGAAAGACATGAAACCTTTTCATCAAACCCCTGCAATTCAAATCTTAAAACTAACTATGGGAAAAGATTTGTTTGTTCCAACAGGACAAAACGTCACCAACTTAACGGCTGAGAAAGAAAAGATACAGGTTTGCATTGAGTAGGATGTACCAAAAAGTGGCAACGGAAAGGCTGACCCGTCTGAACATTCAAAGGAAGAAAAGCCTCAGATTGCCATAAACATCGAACCCCTCTGTGGATCCTACATGTAACAACTAGTTATAATGAGTCCTAATGAAACTTACCTTCTAGGTGCCACAAAGGTTCTGATATGAGAGACTTCCTTGCCTTCCCACCCATAGAACAAGGAGAAATATGACAATGATGAGGTCGCTGCCCAACTGTAAATTGGAGACAACTATTGTAGAGGTGATCTCTTATAAAACCGGTAAAACTGCTTTCTTTAATTGACTACTAGACATGGGAACTGTGGAAGGGATTACTCTCTGTTCAGAACCAAATATAATACTAAAGTCCTAGGGCTATGCACTCAGGCAAAATATATTAATACAGGAGCTCTGACATCAGCAATGGATTGTTCTACCAGGTGGATGTTGGCCAGGGGATCCAAGGCCCCACAAAAGGTAAGGGCTCCTTGCCTCTAAGTTGGGATACCTACAGGAGGAGAGGCAATAAGACCCTGCTGCCGAAGACCTGACGTTAACATGGGAGGGATGTATTGAGACCACACATGCAAGTGTACAGATGGCCTCTGGAATGCCAGACAGTGTTACCAAAGGCCACTAAATCAATAAAGCAAATATGGGTCTCCCTGAGTCAAGCAAGACTCCACCGTCAGCACCAGCTACACCTCACCTGCCTGGAAATACTGTGCAGCAGAGGCAGCCATGTGCCTGTATATCCCAAATCTAATTGGCTATTGGCTCTCCCCTTGGAGAAATAACCCATGGCTGATGCCACAAGCTTACATCCTCTACAGGTTAGATGTTATAAGCCACAGTAAGACCCTGTCATATTTAACAGGGGGGAAAATTGTAATTCATGGATTAACATATCCAAACATGTGTCTATGCTAAAGTAACCTACCATAACTATTAGTGCTGCTTAAATACCTATATATCTAATTGCTTGTTCTTCATTAGTAGGATCGAAAGGTTATTCCTGGACAAACTGTCAGCCCATGAAAGGAAACAGCCAGAATTGACCAGAGTCCAAGTCAACAGCTCCAGAGAGAGTGGACTGTTTTACCTCTCATCCACCTGTGCCCCTTTTCTAAGCCTAGGGAACAACCTGCGGAAGAGGGGGCGTGGTAGAATGTAAGGGCTGCGATTGGGGTGAATGGTGAAACTACAGCAATGTAGTCTGGACACTCATTTGATCAACTTGATTGAACAAACAACCTGTCACCCCCCACTGGATGGTGGGGCTGTAGGTGTTTGGGCACAACAGCCTGCAGATAGGTTTTGCATGAAGGATGCTTGTACTCATGGATTATCACTTATAGCTAAAAATGAAAAAAAAAATCTGAGAGAAAGATGCAAGACAGTTATGGCAGAATGCATGATCTGGGATGGGGTGGGGGTGGGGGGGAGGGAAAGGGAAATAAGCCTGAACTGAATTGGAAAAAAATGTATGAAATGCACAAAGCATCAATAAAAATTAATTAAAAAAAATAATTAACCACTGAGCCCAAAAAGCACAAGCTTAGATTTGAAAAAAACAAACTTCAGCATTCTGGAAGGTACAATAGCACAAAACATAGAACATAATTCCTCTTGTTACCCTGATGTATTTACAAGGCCAGGTTACATTTTGTTTGTAAGTACGAAGAGCTCTCATGAATGTGCAATAAGTTATCACAGGATTTTTATTCCAAATATTCAGAAGGTTTTTACTTAATCAAAAGCATTTGTCCAGATTTGGATTTATTAACTCTGAGGATTAATTGTATCCTATCTTTTTTTTTTAATTTTTTTATTTATTTTTGTATGTGTATGAGTGTACTGTCTGCATGCAGGTCTGTGCACCCGTGTCGTACAATGCCGCGGAGGTCAGAAGAGGGTGTCGGATTCCCCTGGAACTGGAGTTCTCCTGGGATTGGAGTTTCAGACGGTTCTCAGCCGCCATGTGGGTGCTGGGGATCGAACCCTGGTCCTCTGTAAGAGCGGTCAGCGCTCTCAACCGCTAGGCCATCTCTCCAGCCCCTGTATCCTATCTTAATAAGGAGAAAGATACCTATACCTTTTATAATAAATTTCTGAATACCTGGGAGACAAATGTGTAGTGGATGTAATTACTAAGACTAGCTCTTCATTTCCATTTGGTTGTATTATAATTCCATACAAATTCCATTGTCTTAAGGGGGTAGAAAAATGGCTCTCTCCACTTGGGTTTGGTTCTGTACTGTCTACTCTTTTGTTAATTGTGATACTTTAAACATGAAGAAAGGGAATATAATGAAGGTGAGTATTCTTCAGGCAAGATTCTGGTATGGTCAGGGGAAAAATATCATATTTTAAAATGAGTGCAGGGCTTCTCTGCAGGTGGGTTCCAGGACCATCCAAACCCCATCACTTCCAGTACAGGGTCTCTGGAGCTGCTCCAACTTCCAGTCTGGATTGGGTAAGGCCCTACAGTCACCTTGGCCGTGACAGGAATAGAAAGTCAAAAACCAGTGCTGCCCACCCCCTTGAGGCTATCCCATTGGGAACAGAGAAAATGACTCAGAGCACAAAGTCAGAGAAGAGACAGCAAGCCTTCCAACATAGATGAACATGCCTTCAACCAAACAAAGAAGCACTTGAATTTTGCATCAGATTATAAACAACAAATCAAATCCACATGCCAAGAGCACAAAGGGAAATCAACATGGGGAAAGCAAATAATAAATCCCCACCAAAATCAACAAGTCCTATAGAAGACTCCAACAATGAGTTCTCACGACCAAGTTGGATTCATATCAGAGAAGCAGGGATGGCTCAACATACGAAAATCAATAAATACAAAACACATAAATGGGGGGCTGGAGAGATGGCCTAGTGGATAAGAGCTCTGACTGCACTTGCAGAGGACCCTGGTTCAATTCCCAGCACCCACATGGCAGCTGAGAACCATCTTTAACTCCAGTTCCAGGGGAATCCAACAGCCTCTTCTGACTTCCGTGGCATTGAATGACACGAGTGCACAAACCTACATGCAGACAGCACATTCATACACATAAAAAATAAATAGCCAGGCGTGGTGGTGCATGCCTTTAATCCTAGCACTTGGGAGGCAGAGGCAGGCGGATCTTTGTGAGTTCAAGGCCAGCCTGGTCTATAGAGTGAGGTCCAGGACAGCTGGGACTACAGGGAGACCCTGTTTCGAAAAAGACCAAAAATAAATAAATAAATAAATAAATAAATAAATAAATAAATAAATATTTTAAAAAACACCTAAATGGACTGAAAGACAAAAACCACATGATCATCTCAATTGATGCAAAAAAAGCCTTCAACAAAATCCAGCATTCCTTCATACTTAAAGTCCTAGAGGGAATTGGACTGCAGGGAACATTCCTCAATGTAATGGAAGCCATATACAACAAACCCACAGCCAACATCATCCTAAATGGAGAAAAGCTAGAAGCATTACCCTTAAGGACAGGAAAATGGCAAGGCTGTCCCCTATCACCACTCCTCTTCAGTATGGTGATTGAAATGCTTGTTAGGGCAATAAGGCAAGAAGGGAAATGCTGGGCATGGTGGTGCACACCTTTAATCCTAGCACTCGGGAGGCAGAGGCAGGCAGATCTTTGTGAGATCCAAGGCCAGCCTGGTCTACAGAGTGAGTTCCAGGACAGCTGGGTCTACAGGGAGACCCTGTCTTGAAAAGACAAAAATAAATAAATAAAAATTAAAAGTACTAATTGGAAAAGAGGAAGTGAAGTCAAACTATCCCTCTTTGCAAATGATCTGATAGCTTAATTAAGGGATGCTAAAAATGCTACCAGAAAACTCCTAAATTGATTAATAGTTTCAATAAAGTGGTGGGATATAAAATTAACCTGAAAAATTAACCTTTCTTTACACCAACAATGAGCAATGCGAAGTAATATAAAGAGACCTTCCCAGGAGTCTCAAAAAAGCAGTTGTTTTTACATACCTATAGGGTAGGGAATCAAGGCACAGATTTCATCAAGTTTCACCATGCTGTTTTGGGTTTACTGTAGTGATTTAAACTTGGGAAACAAAGTTTATTTTTGAGTTAAAAATCATCCTATAGGTGAAAAGATTGCTCCAGGTTATACTATATGACAGCAAAATATAGAGAACATTTGTTTATACCAATCCCAAAGTAATTGTTAACAGATCTTAGTTAAAGCTAAGTGGAAAAGAGAATTTATATCACCAATTAACTCAGATGCATTACCGTGTTTTATCAGCCTTCAAACCAATGTTGTCCAATATGCACATATTTACTTTTACTAAGTCCTAAAACACCATGTTATCCTGTAGACAGGTCTGGGAAAAATTGGATACTTGTTGAACTCACGTCAATTAAACAGGCACCAACGAATATACACCCGTTTCCTCTCCCACCCCTCCCACCCCTCCTGAGTCTACCATTTCAGTCAGCCTTCTGAGGCAATCTTTCTGTTGTTCTTTTAATATGAATCCCTCTCCACAAAAAAAATATTTATAACGTGGGTTATGGGTACTAGCGTCCACAGTGAGAGATACAATTTGTCGTTTGTTTTTTCTGGGACTGTGTTACTTCACTTAACATGATGTCTTCAGCTCCATCCATTTACCCTGCAAAGTTACATGATGGTTGTCTGTTCTTTACTGCTGCGTAGAATTCCATTGTGTACATGTACCACATTTTCTCTATCCACTCATCAGTTGAGGGGCATTTGGGTTGATTCCAGTTTTTTGCTATTGTGAACAGAGTGGCAATAAATATAGCTGTGCATGTATCTCTGCAGTAAGATGAGTCTTGTGGGTATATACCCAGGAGTGGTATGACTGGGTCAAATGGCAGGATCATTTGGATGGTGGGACCCATGAGCTGTGTGGGTTTGGACACAACTGCTTGCAAATTGATTTTACATGAAGGATGCTTGTACTCACAAATTATCACTTATTGCTAAAAAACAAAATGAAAACAAAACAAAACAAAAAAAGCAGAGAAAGATGCAGAAAACTTACAGCAGAATGCATGATCTGGGATGGGTAAGGGTGGGGTGGGGGGAAGAGAAGGGGATAAATGCCTGAACTGAATTGGAAAATGATGTATGAAATACACAAAGCATCAATAAAAAAAGAAGACCTTCCCATTCACAAGAGCCAAAAATAAGAAATACCTGGGAACAAACTTATCCAAAGACACCAAAGATCACTACAACAGAAATTTTAAACCCCTGAAGTAGGAGATCTAAGAAGACATCAGAAGATGGAAAGACCTCCTGTGCTCGTGGATTAGAAAAATTAATATAGTAAAACTATCCATTCTACACTAATTAATATACAGATTAAATACAATCCCAATTAAAACCCCCAGAGTTTCTTCACAGGCTTGAAAAAATAATCCTTAAATTCGCATGGAAAAAAAGACCCCAAATAGCCAAAGCAACCCTGAGTGAAAAGTACAATACAGGGGGATCACTATACCAGACTTCAAATTATATTACAGGACTATAGTCATAAACAACAGCCTGGTACTGGTACAAAAACAGACCCATTGAGCAATGGAACGTATCAAAGACCTCAATGTGAAACCCAAAACTCTGAAGGTGATAGAAGAAAATGTTGGCAGCAACCTATAAGACAGAGGGGTAGGAAAAGACTTTCTAAATCAAATAGCAGCTGCACAGGAAATAAGGACAACAATCGATAAGTGGGATCTCATTAAATTCAAAAGCTTCTGTAAAGCAAAAGAAACCATCAAAGAATTGGAAAGAAAACCCACAGAGTGGGAGGAAATCTTCACCGTTGATACATCTGACAGAGCATTAACTTCCAGAATATATAAACTAATCAAAAAACAAAGAAGAGAACAAATGACCCACTCAAGAGATGGAGTAAAGAGCTGAACAGAGACTTCACAAGTGAGGAAATAGAGATGACTGAGAAACAGTTTAATATGTGTTCAACCTCACTAATAATTAAGGAAACACAAATTAAACCACTTTAAGATATCATTCTGATAAGACTGGCTAAGATCAAGAAAAAAAAGACACCAAATGCTGGAGAGGTTGTGTGGAAAAGGGAACACTCATCCACTGCTGTTGGGAATACAAACTTGTACAACCACTATGGAAACAGTGTGGAGAACTCTCAAAAGACTCAAAATGAGCTTACCACCTGACCCAGTCATACGACTCCTGGGTATATACCCACAGACTCATCCTACCACAAAGATACATGCACATCTACATTTATTGCAGCCCTCTTCACAATAGCAGAGAGCTGGGACCAACCCAAATGCCCTTCAACCAATGAGTGGATAGAGAAAATGTGGTGCACAATGGAGTTCGATGCAGCAATAAAGTAAGATGACATCATGAACTTTGCAGGTAAATGGATGGAACTAGAAGACATTATGCTAAGCTAAGTAACACAGTCCCAGAAAAACAAATAATGAATGGTATCCCTGATTTGTGGATGCTGGCACCAAATACATAGTAGTAAGGCAAACTAAGCAAATATATATA
>VZQC01007215.1:673874-721159 GCA_009823505.1 Rhizomys pruinosus
TGCATTCTGCCGTAAGTTTTCTGCATCTTTCTCTGCTTTTTTGTTTTGTTTTGTTTTCATTTTTTTTAACAATAGGTGATAATTTGTGAGTACAAGCATCCTTCATGTAAAACCAATTTGCAAGCAGTTGTGCCCAAACCCACACAGCTCATGGGTCCCACCATCCTGAAAGGGGGGGCTTGTATGTTCTTTTAGTACTGAATCTGAAGAGAAATGTCTTAAGGTACAGAACTGAAGGATTTAGACATTCCTGAGTTCTTACTACTATAATATTCTCTTTTTTGAGACATGATTTCACTATGTATTGCTGGCTGGTCTGGAACTAGCAGTGTAGACCAGGTTGGACTCAAACTCACAGAGATCTCCCAGATCCTGTCTCTTGAGTTGTGGGATTAAAGGCATGAGCCGCCACACCCAGATATGTTATAATATTATTTTGTTATGTTCCATTTAAAGATGCTTTAAAATATTTACTATTTATCATCCTCAGAGGCAGTCAAACATCTTTTATTGTACATAAAAACCTGACTTTTTAATTTTAGTATTCATTAAACTAAAAAATAAGTTCATGGAAATTAGGCATCATGCCTTAGCAATTCTCAAAACTGCCACTGTTCAGGGGTACTATCTGAAGGACGATCATTTTATTTTATTTATTTTTTAACATTTTTTATTGAAGTTTTGTCCAATTCATACAATATTTCTCTGTCCAATTTAGAATCATTTCCTTTTCCATGTCTTGCATCATTTTTTTTTCAGTCTTTTAAAAGTTTTTCTATGCAGAGATTTATTGTTTGGGGCTGAAGTTTACTTTTTCAGTCAGTTCTTTGACCCAGTCATTTTTTTGTTGTTCCCTACAATCTGTATTGCTCCAAAATATGCATATATGCTCTTCACGCCTATACCAAAATTATGAAGACTGAAAGTAAACTGTATGTTAGTTGAAAGCATGTTTAGGAATTCACATTTTTCCACTTTAATTTTATATTACTCTAAAATATAAATATATATACCCTCCCCCCATATACCGCAATTACAAAGGCTGAAAATAAGTGGTAGGTTAATTCTATATCCCTCAAAAGTATTCACATTATTTTATTTTTACTTTTTTGGTATTTTTGAGCTGGCCTGGAGCTAGCTCTGTAGACCAGGCTGGCCTTGAACTCACAGAGGTCCACCTGCCTCTGCCTCCAGATGCTGGGTTTAAAGGCATGCACCAACATGCCCGGCTGGTATTCACATTTTAATGGCACAGTTGCTTTCAGTTATATATCTACATCTATCTATCTATATCTATCTATCTATCTATATTTATCTATATCTATCTATATATATATAGATAGATATAGATAGATATAGATAGATAGATAGATATAGATAGATAGATGTAGATATATAACTGAAAGCAACTGTGCCATTAAAATGTGAATACCAGCCGGGCATGTTGGTGCATGCCTTTAAACCCAGCATCTGGAGGCAGAGGCAGGTGGACCTCTGTGAGTTCAAGGCCAGCCTGGTCTACAGAGCTAGCTCCAGGCCAGCTCAAAAATACCAAAAAAGTAAAAATAAAATAATGTGAATACTTTTGAGGGATATAGAATTAACCTACCACTTATTTTCAGCCTTTGTAATTGCGGTATATGGGGGGAGGGTATATATATTTATATTTTAGAGTAATATAAAATTAAAGTGGAAAAATGTGAATTCCTAAACATGCTTTCAACTAACATACAGTTTACTTTCAGTCTTCATAATTTTGGTATAGGCGTGAAGAGCATATATGCATATTTTGGAGCAATACAGATTGTAGGGAACAACAAAAAAATGACTGGGTCAAAGAACTGACTGAAAAAGTAAACTTCAGCCCCAAACAATAAATCTCTGCATAGAAAAACTTTTAAAAGACTGAAAAAAAAATGATGCAAGACATGGAAAAGGAAATGATTCTAAATTGGACAGAGAAATATTGTATGAATTGGACAAAACTTCAATAAAAAATGTTAAAAAATAAATAAAATAAAATGATCGTCCTTCAGATAGTACCCCTGAACAGTGGCAGTTTTGAGAATTGCTAAGGCATGATGCCTAATTTCCATGAACTTATTTTTTAGTTTAATGAATACTAAAATTAAAAAGTCAGGTTTTTATGTACAATAAAAGATGTTTGACTGCCTCTGAGGATGATAAATAGTAAATATTTTAAAGCATCTTTAAATGGAACATAACAAAATAATATTATAACATATCTGGGTGTGGCGGCTCATGCCTTTAATCCCACAACTCAAGAGACAGGATCTGGGAGATCTCTGTGAGTTTGAGTCCAACCTGGTCTACACTGCTAGTTCCAGACCAGCCAGCAATACATAGTGAAATCATGTCTCAAAAAAGAGAATATTATAGTAGTAAGAACTCAGGAATGTCTAAATCCTTCAGTTCTGTACCTTAAGACATTTCTCTTCAGATTCAGTACTAAAAGAACATACAAGCCCCCCCTTTCAGGATGGTGGGACCCATGAGCTGTGTGGGTTTGGGCACAACTGCTTGCAAATTGGTTTTACATGAAGGATGCTTGTACTCACAAATTATCACCTATTGTTAAAAAAAATGAAAACAAAACAAAACAAAAAAGCAGAGAAAGATGCAGAAAACTTACGGCAGAATGCACGATCTGCGATGGGTAGGGGTGGGGTGAGGGGGAAGGGAAGGGGATGTATGCCTGAACTGAACTGGAAAATGATGTATGAAATACACAAAGCATCAATAAAAATAAATTAAAAACAATAAAAAATAAAAATAAAAAACTCTGAACCATTAAAAAAAATAACTAATAGAAAGAATAGTCAGTGAATAATGAATTAACTTTTTTTAAGTCAAAGAAATAGAGTTTTCACATTGTTTTATTTTTAAATTTTGTGTTGAGCTTTTATAATCTCATACAACAGTTCTTAATCAACTTTAGATCTAGGCCCCTGCACACCCTCACCAGACCTCACATATTCTGCCATACATGTTAAGTCATACACAGTCAAGCCATTTGTACCTGAATGTCCTACAGTACAAATTCATCCACTGGAATCCAGTCAGCCTAACTAGAGGTCATAAGTAAGATATACTCTCATTCACCCAGTAGTAATCCATCTCCAGGATTTCTCAGTTGTAGTCATTCTGACACTCTTTTCTCTCCTCCAATCTGGGCTCTTGTTTAACTGAGTTATCATGGGTCTTGTGCTCCACTCCCACCATCGCCAAAAGCCACATGTGTGAGCTTACAGTTGCCTGAAAGACTCTGCTGCTCTGTGTTCATGAACCAGCCCTGGCTTTTACAATCTTCCCACCTCCTCTTGTGCAATGGTCCCTGAACTTTGGATGGGTGACATTTAACGTAGGAGTCTTACCCAGGGATACACACTCTGTAGTATCTTGTTCTTTAAAACTTGGTCAGTTGTGGCCTTCTGTGTGCATCACACTGTGATGTATAGCTTCACTGATGAGAGTGAAGGAATACACTATGTTTCTCTCTACTCTTTGTTCAGCTTTGTTCCATGGGCCTTAAGTATAGAGGTTCAACTGTAGAAGGGTCACCTAGGACAGGGCATCTCTCAAATGTGGAACTCTGAAGTACCCTGTGTCTGTTGCAAAAATAAGCCTCCTTGATGAATGCTGTACAGTATGCGTGTATGTAAATATAAGTAACCATGTTAAGTGTACAGTAAGAAAGACATTTCATTTGTCCAGAGATATGACAGACTTAGGGTTTTCTCTAGGATCTGTGTTTGGCTGAGTTTACAGTGCCACCCATGAGTTCACTCTCATTCAGAGTTAAGTCTATTAGATAGCTGTTAATTACCCCCCAGATCACAGTGCCAATACTGTATCAATAGAGGTTAAACTTTTATTTTTAACCATACCCATACAAAGAGTGTATAAAAGAATTGCCACTTCACCAGATGTATTGAAATTAATATTATCAAAATCTTTAGATTTTTTTCACTAGTTTTAGTAATAAAAGTTTTTTATTCCAGAATTTCATACATTGAATTTTATCATATTTTGACCTCCTCCCCCATCTCCACCCCTCACCCAACCACCCCCACTTTCCACCCTCTGTTTACTGTGTGTCTTCTATTTGCAAATGAACGACCCCTATTAGACAACATATCTGAAGTGGGTGCTGGAGAAATGCTATCTCATTAGACTGTCGTGATGTGTAATTCTTATAGTCTCTTACCTCCACACATGATTTGGGGTCCGATTATACCCAGGTTTCTTTGAATGGGATTTTCACTCTTTACTTCTTTCTTGAGCAGAGTTTAGGAATGTCAAGCAGGGGGTTCCTTTTCTTTCAGTGATTGAAAGCACTTGATTTTCTTCATTCACCAACTGTAAAACACAGCTTGGTTACATACAGATTTTGATCAATTTAAGTGAAGATTTTGTAGATGTTTGTAAGTACTCGTTACATAAACATACATGTCAATTTCTTTTGCTAAATTTGAAGAGATTAGTGGACTTTTGTTGAGCCACTTTTTCATTTTCTCTAAAGAGAAAAAAAAAACTGTCTTGTTTAGTGGCTATACTATTGTGAAGCATTATGACCAGCAATAAAAGAATTTGTGCTCTTTAGCTCCCAGAGTCACCTGCAATGTTAACTTTGGGTGTTATCAAAGGAGTAAGGTAGTGGCACACTGCTGTTGTAGAAGCTCCTACACAGCAGCTATTTGTACCCTATATACCTTCCTTCCAGAGCAGCCCCTTAAGGCCAATTTGGTGCTGTATCTCTTACCGAAATATTTGTCGTCTTATGAAGTGTCTCCTAAGGACCATTTCTAAATGGAATTGTTTCCTTCAATAAATTTGAAATTTTCCTTGCACATTTTAAAGCTAAGGATTTTTTTCCTGCAGCTGAAAACCAAACTGAGGGCCTTGGGATTGCGAGGAAAGCACTCTACAACTGGGCCAGAGCCTCAAACCCAAGATAATGATTTTTTTAGTAAATATGTATTTGGCAAATTTCTCCCTCAGGCTTCACCTGTATCTTTTTTATCCATTATACAATGTTTTCCAAACATATTTTTAATATTAAAGAAGTCCAGTTTGTCAAATTTAACTTTTATACACTATCTGGGGTATTATATTTAAAAACTTATTACCCAATCCAAGTCACCTTTGTTTTGTCCTGCATTATTATTTTCAAGTTTTACATGTCTTTTTTCCTTTAGAGGTAGGCATATTATTCATTTGAGTTCATTTTTGTTAGGGATGTGAAGGCCGAGTCCATATAATGTCTTTGCTCTGTTGCCAAAGTTCTGTTAACTGTTAGATGTGGCTCTGTGTCTGTCCTCTCTAGGCATTTCTTTTGATCTATTTATTTTTTTCACTTGTAACTTACTCTCTTGTTAATGTAACTTTGCGTTATTTATTGAAGTGGGGTAATGTGGGAAAACTTAGTTAAGATGGGTTTGATTCTAAGCCAATGGTACCTCCCTGGCCACACCCATCAGGTGGAGTGTAGTGACAAAACGATTTAGCATTCGGCCCTGAGGATTGAGTCATGATGGATATTTAAGCAGACATGTTGGAATAAAATCTCTCTCCGTATTTGATTTTTATTATTTTGTTTTGTTTTTGGTCTTTTCAAGACAGGGTCTCCCTGTAGCCCCAGCCGTCCTGGAACTCACTCTGTAGACCAGGCTGGCCTTGAACTCACAAAGATTGGCCTGCCTCTGCCTCCTGTGTGCTAGGATTAAAGGCGTGCGCCACCATTCCCGGCTCTCTCTGCATTTATTTTTATTTTTATTTTTATTTTTTGTCTTTTTGAGACAAGGTCTCCCTGGAGCTCTCTCTGCATTTTAACCTCAACCTGCATACACATGGTGTGCTTTCCTGCGCAGGCTTTCCACATGGGTCATCCTAGGATTAAGTGGGCCCCGCCACAAATCTCGGCGGCGACACCACAGGGTAATATCAGTGTTTTAACTTGCTCTTCCACATCTTATTTACTCGGGGCTTTTTGGCTGTCCATGCAAACCTTAGAATCAAATGTTTAGTCATGAATACGGGAGTTTTAGTGTATAGGCCGAAAGTGGTTTGAATGTAAAGACCAAATTTGAAAAATTATACTTTTTGACAATACTGAGTTTCCTTGGTCAACTTTGCATTATTTTTAGTTCTTCCTTGAATTTTACCATCATAGCTGTTTTTCTCATGTGGTCTTTGATTATATTTTACTAATTTTATAAGGACATTTTTCATTTTGGTTGGTAAGGCAGTGCTATTTTGCTTGAAATTTCTAACTCCATTTATTTCTTCTTCTTTCTTTTCTCCAGTCTCCTTTTCTTCATCTTCTCCACCTTCTTGCCTCTTCCCTCTCTTCTCCTATATCTCCTCAGCCACAATTCCAGCAGTTGCATAATTCTGAAAATTTTTCTATTTAAATGTTTCCAAGTGTTGCTGCCTTTCAACTTTAAATCCAACTTTTGATAGTCCTTTCTATGAGATATTTCCACCAATGTTTGTATGACATATATTATTTAATATGGATAATTCAAGATTATTTTCAAAGAATTTGAGAAATTAATAAAATTGTAATTGTTAGATTTGTTTTGTAAAACATAGCAATAATTTTCTTTTAATGTAAATTTTACTGTTGTTATTCATTCTAAATTATCCTATAAAACTAAATGCCAACAAATTTATTAAAGTATGGTAAAAAATATTAAAGGCAAAAACATATTTGGTTTTGTTTTTAACACAAAGCTACACACATTGAACCACCATATCACAATAAAATATTCAAAGATAATGAAAGACACTTTATTCCAGGACTTATGATATCTTTCTCTTAAAATAAGAGCAATTTCTTTGTATAAGTGTATTTATTACTTTTTGCTGTGATTAACAGCTGACCCAAAAGCAGCATGTGGAAGAGTTTGTCTTGGCTGATGTTTCTAGAGAAAGAGTGCATGTTGGTGGGGAAGGCAAGACATCAAGCAGCCAAAACAAGGAGCTGAGAGATCACATCTCCATCTACACATGGGAAACAGAAGAAACTCTAGGTGGGGAGAGATTGTAAACTTTCAAAGCCCACCCTCAGTGATGTATTTCTTCCACCAAGGCTGTATATTTCCTAAAGGTACCATAACTTTCCAAACAGTTTGACCAACTGGGCACCAAACATTCAAATGCATGAACCTGAACCTGTGGAGAACTTTTCTCATTTAAGCCATCACATGTGGTGTGATGTAGAAATGTAGTGTAGTATTTCAAATTAGTTGATAACAACAAAATTGAAGTTGAAAGATTTCAATAGATTCAACAGATAAATAGACACCTAGTTATACTTCATTGGAAACACTCAAAATCTTGATAAAACAATTAAAGATAAAATATTATAGGATATTTTTAGACACATGCTTAATTTATAAATAAAACTTTTCAATGAACTATCAAATTCCAAGCATATTTAAGATAATGTATCATCTCAGTTCTTGATAACTTTATAGAAGGTGAAAAAAATCACATACCGACCACCAGTATTGCCATTTCATATACTATCTCCTTGGATGCACTAATCTATTTGGAGGAAAATTAAGTTATCACATGTAATATTGCCTATTTTTATAAAGTTTCCACTCCCTCCATATTTCTCCCCACACATCTCCTTCCCAACTTCATGTCCTTTTGTTTTTTGATAACCCAGGAAGTCCAGTACCAATTGTGCATGTGTGTGGGCCCATTCAGTAGAGCATGGGAACCCTACCAATGTCCACATGCTCCCAAAACAATTATTCTCCACCACCCACCAACTATCTACTGCCAGTACTTCCTCAGTGAGGGGTGGGGGCTGCAGATCATCTGCCCCATGGCTTCTAGGATTTTGGCTGCCTCATCTTGTACAGCTCTTGTGTAGGTAACCACAGTTTCTCTGAGTACATGAACACTGCTAAGTCATATCCAGTATTCTGCACTTCACAGCACTTCTCCCTGTTCTCCAACCCTTAACACATCTCTGTCTGTTCTTTGTATACAGTGGCTTTGTAGTCTTTCTGCCTAAGAACTTGGTCTCTTATTATTCTGGGAGCAACTTCTCCACCCAGGCAGTGTGTTTCCTTTAGAATTGTTTCTATTGTTATTGTCTTAGTTTTGTTTTGTTTCTGTGTTGTCAGGTGTGTGTGTGTGTGTGTGTGTGTGTGTGTGTGTGTGTGTTTCATTTTTGCTTTTTTGAAATAGGGTTTCATTTTGCATTTTTGAAATTGTAGCCACAGCTAGCCTAGAGCTCACTATGTAGACCAGGATGGCCTCCAGGTGAGAGAGATCCACCTCCTCTGCCTGCCTCCTGGGTGTGGGGATTAAAAGTGCACTACCATGCCCAGTGAGTTGTATTTTGCAATTAGCTTATGAACTAATGTTTCCCTAATATTTTTTCGTATATCCTTAGTTTTGGTTAATATACTTATCACTCTTCCTCTCCTTGATCCCTACCCCCATCTCCACTGAATCCCAGCATTTCCCTCTTTCCTTGCATTCTGCTTATATTTCCCTCCAACCATGTCTTTTTAAGGACTTTTTAATGGTCTTTGCAGCCATCGCTTCATAACCCATCTCTGTCATACTCCCTTGCTCATTCCTGCTTAAACCTTTGGAGGATAAAGTGATTTTAATTGACTTATTCTGTAAATTATCAAAATTATTAAGGCAATGTTTACACATATATCCCAAGTGGCGCGGGTGCTCTCATTTCATTAGAAACCTCACAGTGCAGTGGAATGGTCCCTGAATCCAGGAGGCCCTGATTCCCCTCCTCCATCTCCTTAGCTGAGTGTGCTCGCCGATGGAAACTCCTTACCTCTGCAAGGTCTGTTTGCTACTTTTTTTTTCCATTATTGACAGGGAACTTGGTAGTAGGCCTCTTTTGCTAATATGTCTTTTTCTACTGGTTCATTTTTTTTCTCAGTCTCTATGGGATTTGCCTTTTTTGGTTATCACCTGGGGATAAGTAGATTTTTCTATGAGATAATCATGTTCATTTTCACTGAAATACAGAAGTAGTGTGTGAATTCAATGTAACCACAAAACATTAAAATAAAGAGCTGGTTTATGGATATCTGAGCCCCCTGTAGGGAACCATGGCAGAGAGGCAATATCACACATTTTTGTTATGAGCCAAACAAGTGAATAAACACTCCATTATACCTTCCCTGCTTCATTTCCCCCACAGAACTTTAATTAGATTCTATTCAGATAAAAAAGAGTAGTTGAGTAAGCATGACATTTTCTGTCTTAGAACATGTTGTTGGACAATCTGGAAGACATATGAATAGAATTAACATTTGCCATAAATTAAACATGTCTTATAACTGCCAGTGGAAAACTGCCAGAAAAATACCATCATTTACTCATTGTTGTGCCACAAAACACTCCAAAAATGATCAAAAGAATCACACTTTACTATGGAAACATAGCGGCCCATGGCTGTGGTAACTGACTCTAAAGCTGTAGAACCATACATTTGGGTCCAGTTTATGTTACACAGGAAGTTCCAAACAAGTCTGAGCTAGAAAAAAAATATCCCTTTGCCAAAACAAACAAAAAAGAAGATTTAAGGCAATTAAGTTGTTAATTGCTATTGCCTATTGTAAATAAAACTGTAAAATTAATAATATATGTAGGTTAAAAATAATAGAGGGCTACTAAGTAGGCAAGTGGGTAAGAATACTTCTCGAACAATCTGGACTTCCTGAGTTGGGTCCCCAGATCTGATTTCATGTCCTCGGATCTCCACATGCATGGTGTAGCACAGACATGGCTCTATATAACAAAATGAAAACCTGAAGAATTATAAAACCATAATTGCAGTTACTTATGTGCACATATCCATGTGCTTAATAATATAAGAAATGAGGCTTAAGAGTAAAGAAAATATAGACATAGATAGTGATCTAGGGAATGCACATTGGGGTTGGATGTACAGACTAGGTTTCGTTGGGGTATTTTTGTTTTCTGTTTTTTGTCTTTTTGAGACAGGGTCTCCCTGTAGCTCCAGCTATCCTGGAACTTACTCTGTAGACCAGGCTGGCCTTGAAATCACAGAGATCCATCCACCTGTCTCTACCTCCCTAGTGCTGGCATTAAAGGTATGCACCACCACGCCCAGCCTAGTTGGTGTTTATTAAATAATGGGTAGATTCTATGCATTGTTTTTTAATGTTCCCACCTAATTGTTAGAGGAATATTATCTGGAAAGTTCAGATACAAGATTTCTGAAGACTGAAAAGATTGTGAACGGTCTGTAACTCCAATTCCAGGGGAATCCTACACCCTCTTCTGACCTCCGTGGCATTGTACGACATGGGTGCACAAGCCTACATGCAGACAGTACATTCATACACATAAATGAAATAAAATAAAATAAAATATTACAAAGATTGTGAGTCTGTGGTCAAAGAGCTAACATTGATAGAAATGCTGCTGAAAACAGAGTGAGGGTTGGACCATAAATAACCTTCCAAAATAAAATAATTTAACACTTTCTATTAAAATAAAAAATTCCTGAAATTTTTGGTCCTATAGTACAATGTTTGTTCTTGGGAAACTACAACAGCAAACAAACAAACAACAACAACAAAAAAGGAAAAGTATGTAGTGTGTTTATTGATGACATGTAAACTTTGGATTTATGGGGCTAGAGAGATGACTTAGTGCTTAAAGCATTGACTGCTCCTGCAGAGGTCTTTGGTTTAGTTCCCAGCACCCACATGCTGTCTAATAAGTCTTCTTAACTGTTTACCTCCTCCAGGTGATCTGACACATTCTTCTGGCCTCCATGGGTACAATGAGTACACTGACAGATATGCGTACAGGCAAAACTCTCATACATTAAACACCGACATGTATGCATACAGGCAAAATTCTCATACATTAAATAAAACAAACAAAGTAATTTGATTTATTTACACAAAAGAATAAAACATGCACATTAAGTCGTCATCCCATGCATATATTTGAGGAGGTACTGTTAAGAGACTAAAGGAAATTATTTTTCTTCAGAAACTACTTGAGAATTACCTGTACGAGCATATAAATTTACCCATTTCATTAAATATGGCTTTATATCAACATATTTTACAAGATCTACTACATAGAAATGATTATTCTAGTTTCAATATTGGTTAAAGATTTAAAATGAAAAGAAATGAAAAAGGTGCTTGTATTCAATGTCTAGAAAAAAACATTCTTTTAACATATTACAGAAATTTTTAAAAAGTCAAGGATGTCCATAGACATAACACTGAAAACTAAGTTTCATTTGAAATGGGAATAAAATCCATGACTCTATCTACCATGGAGACTGCTACAATAGATAATGTCCTGCATGTCCCCAGGGATGACCTTGTGATATATGCTACCTGAGACAATGTGCTCTGCAGGGTTCCTCTGCTCTAAATAATGAGGTTAAGACTAGACAACTTCTATTCTTATGTGAACCCTCCTAATGTATCAATCAAGATTTAAAAGGAAAGAAAAAGGAAGAAAGGAGATCAGTACATACTATCTAGATTCCTAGTGAGCTCATGTAAATATACTTAGTACTGTGTTAATATCCATATGAATGAAAGTTAGCCAACCTGCTGCTCCAGTCCAGAAGGGCAGCATCACACACTAGTGTACAGTCCTGAGGCCAATCGCAGTGCTGGCTGCAGGTAACCTCTACTGACCTTCTGCATTGCTGTCTCTGGAGCTGCTCACTGGGATGTAAGAGCACCCATGTGACTGAATGGTTAAGATACTTTCATAATAAAGCGGGAGTGTTTCCATGCTTTTATTTGGCTTCCTATGCAGCAAAAATAGAGATGGAACAGAAAGAAGCAAACAGAATATGCTTCAGAAAAGTTTGAGAAAGATTGAAAACATGTTGGCTTAAATTAAAAAGAAACTTCAAAGGAGAAAATTCAGAAGAGAAAACACTCAGAGAATTATATCACTGGAATTACAAAAGAGCACAAAGAGGGTTTTTTATTAATTAGATAGAAAAATATAAATGTAGTAAAAAGAAGTTAGGAAAACAGAGGCCAAATATAAACTAATACTGATTTTAACATATTGCAGTAATAGTAAGGATTAAACTAGAAGATAAATTTAAATGCAGAATAAATGAAGATAAAGGGAAAACACAAAATCGTAGATAGGAAAGTCAAAATTCAAATAGCCTCTTAAAATATTTTTTTATTGATGCTTTGTGTATTTCATACATCATTTTCCAATTCGGTTCAGGCATATATCCCCTTTCCCTTCCCCCCATCCCACCCCTACCCATCCCAGATCATGCATTCTGCCGTAACTTTTCTGCATCTTTCTCTGCTTTTTTGTTTTGTTTTCTTTTCATTTTTTTAACAATAAGTGATAATTTGTGAGTACAAGCATCCTTCATGTAAAACCAATTTGCAAGCAGTTGTGCCCAAACCCACACAGATCATGGGTCCCACCATCCAGCAGGGGGGGCTTGTATGTTCAATCAAGTTGATCAAATGAGTGTCCAGTCTATATTGTTGTAGTTTCACCATTAACCGCAATCGCAGCCCTTACATTCTACCACGCCCCCTCTTCCACAGATTGTCCCCTAAGCTTAGAAAAGGGGCACAGGTGGATGAGAAGCAAAACAGTCTACTTTTTCTGGAGCTGCTGTCTTGGTCTCTAGTCAATTCTGGCTGAATTTTTATACGAAGACAGAAGCACATGGTGTGGATAGAGAAGGGAGGGTTAGAGAAAAAGTGAAGAAACCCAAAGTGTCGAGGAGCATTGGGAAAGTCTGCTTAGAAAAGGGAAAGGAGAGAGAGAGAGAGAGAGAGAGAGAGAGAGAGAGAGAGAGAGAGAGAGAGAGAGAGAGAGAGAGAGAGAGAAAGAAAGAAAGAAAGAAAGAAAGAAAGAAAGAAAGAAAGAAAGAAAGAAAGAAAGAAAGAAAGAAAGAAAGAAAGAAGGAAGGAAGGAAAGGTTATGCTTCTCTGAAGAATTCAGAAAAGTGGGTTGACTTACTGAAAGCTGTGTTTGTGGCCAGGTCCATAAGCACTGCACTGTGGGGTGGGATTGCAGGGAGGAAAGGGTCACCAACTCATTGAAACACTAGATCTTCCATCTCTCTTTAGTACATCTTAAGGTGAACCTGCCTTCCCAGGGATGGTCCTGGGACCAGGTGACTGACCCAGAAAACCTGAAAAGTTAAATCTCAACCAAGCTCAGAGATTTTTATGCTGTAAGAGTATATGAAAGAAAGCAAGCCTCTGTTTGGTTAAGGGACTTCTATTTTGTTCAGACATTCATACTGTTAAACACAGTAATAACTCAGAAATCTATGTCGATCCATGGACTGGTCCATGCTCTCTCTGATGCTTATCTCTAAAGACAAGTATGAGTTAAAAAGAAATGTGTTTTTATAATCATAACACATTACTAATTTTATGGACTTTTATATTTGAATCTTATAAATTATTTAAGTCACACATTTATTAGAGTGCCACATGAATTTTAAAATCTGTCTGTTATTACAGTACTTTTAAAGTTAAATTTCAATGTGTCAACCAAATGCCAACAATTAAAATCAATAAGAATAGCTCAGGGTTTTTCTGCAGAAATCTTTAGTACATTTATTTCTAACATCATTTTTATGTGGTAATATTTGTTAAAAATCCAAGATCATTAATAAGATGATTTTCCTGACTTTTTTATTATTTGCATTTCACTAGACACTATGCTTTTGAGTACTGACCATTTACTTTATTGGTGCAATATGAGTGTTGTTATCATGATCTCAAATACCAAGATGAATCTATAGGATATTAACCATCTTGTGGAGGTATAAATTAATAGTAACAAATCTAGATACAGCAATTAAATGTCTAACTTGTTTTCTGTTCTATCTTTCCCTGCCCTGTCCTTTCTTTTCCTTCATCAATATTTATTCTTTCTCTCTTCTTTCTCCTTTAAAGATGGTTAAAATAGATAAGTGTAATGATATATGTATATATATATATATATATATATATATATGTATGTATATAATTTATAAGCACTGCCTCTTATTCTGAACTGATGAAACCATTCACATAGTCTGCTATATGATCATTGTATGCCTTTTTGTGCAATATAGCCTTTCTCTGTGGTTATAAGACACTATTTGGTTAGTGATATATGGAGGCAGTATTCTTTGAAATTTTTAAAGGGCCATTTAAACCAGTGCTGCAAGCTTTAAAAAGAAATATCCACTTCTAGTTTAAAGGGAACCAAGCATCAGTCATCACCATTCTACCAGCGTCTGACCTAACCTAAAGAAATACATAGAAGACAACACTAGTAACCCATAACAGTCTTGTACTCTAAAAGTGATGCACAGCCCAACAGAGTCCTAAAATAATTCCTATTCACCATAAGTTTGATGAGAAAACCATAATTGTTGACCTATCCATACTGATCCTTAGCAAACACTACAATTTTCTCAAAGAGTAATGTCCCCTCTGGACTGTGCCTGTCCCATGAATAAGAAACATGAGCACCATTAGCCTGGGGAGCTCTGACTCTGTTTAAAGGCACAGAGTATTTGAGATATATAGATATATATATATATAAAATATATATATATATATATACTATATAATGCAAATTTTAAAATGTTAATGTTAATGATGAATAGAAGAGGATTTTGATTTGCAGTCTTTTGTTATAACCAGAGCTAATATATTTCTATGTATATTGATGAGAGAGACTTTAATATGAAGTGAGAAAATTATTTGAGCAAAAAATTGATTTGTCATGTATCATTTCTTAAAAGTGATGCCATGAGCTTTCTTAGCAGAAGGATTTAGATTAACAGCCCAGCTCCACAGTCCCAGTCTCCATTTGAGTCCTGAGTGTCCTGGAATTTTGCGGGAAATAGCAGACCATTCTGACTGCGTGCCTGGCTTTCTCCAGCTTCTCACCAGCCTCTCTACTAGGAGTGGGTACTTCCTATTTTTATCCAACAGCCATAGAACATTTTGTTTCCTCATTGTTGGTAAAAATATTCCATCCTTTGGTAAACTGTTCGGTGGTAATATTTTGTGGACACTCTGGTCAGGTTCTTGGCTTTGGGAGACAAACATGAAAAACCTTCACCAAAGAGTTTACAAAATATGCTTCTTTGTCCATACTTATAGGAAGACCAAAATGAGTTTGATTATACTCTATCATGTGTCTAGTGAGTTTTGTGGTCGTTTCAGCATAACAAAGGACAGGCAAAATACGGGATATCCCTGGTAATAGTAGGGTCTTCATCGTGCACATTTTGGAAAGAAAGCAACAGCCTGCATTGAGATCATGGACAAAATGAAAAAACGAGAACATGTTCATTTCTAGAAGAAGTGTAGTTTCATCAAGTGATCGGCAAGAACTATTTGTTTTTTTTTTGTCTTAAATAAGGCTTATGGAGTTGAGAAAGAATCCCTTGAGTCTGGGGGTAGTGGACCACTTCCGAGGCGCCTGAATTAGTGATTGAACTTTCTTGTATGTTTGTATCTACATGAAAGTGGCTGTGTGGCTGAGGCAATGATAACTGCACAAATTAGGTTAACATTTTCAATGACTTATATGCTGTAAAGCTCTCTATTGCGTAGTCTAGTGGATCTGGTAGAGGCTCTTAATATTACCTTTGTTAAACTGTGAAATACAACAGGTTTTTGAGTTTTGCAAACCTGAAATGTTCCTGGAGTGGATGTTTGTTCTATAGTACTTACCCTTGGTATCAGTGTGGACTGAGTGACATGGAGAAGACACACAGAGAGTGATCGATAATCGAGGATTCCAAAGCTACCACCATCCTTACATATGAAGTTTCTATGAGATCATTTTACCAGGGTAAACTGCTGTTCACTACGAATGTACTTAGTGAAAGTTACTAAGGAGATAATTATTGTTCTAATAAGCTTTAAACATTTTATTGTCACTAATATATTTTTTCATTTTGTGATTTATTATTTTTTTTATGTATGGTGTAGTGTACCTGCCTGCAATATATGTGTACCTGTATGTGTGTATAACTGTGGGAAGACAGAAGAGGGTTTTGGATTCCCTGAACTGGGGTTACTGTGGTTGTTAGCCACCTATCTTTGACACTAATGTGGATCCAAACTTTGGGTCCTCTGCAAGAGCAGACGGTTTGGCTCTTTTAAACTGCCTTGGGAAAACCCAAGTTTTTTCTCTAGCCCACTAATTTTTACAATTGTTCTGGTTTTATAGATTATTTGCATTATTATAATTGTGACTTGGGGCCTAATATATGATTAAACCTTATCATGAATAGCATATAGAAATAAAATAAGTCAATTAACATATATGGCATTCAATAATATCTGTATGCTTCCAGCTCTTGGCAGATATGGTGCGCAGATAAAGGTCACCATGAATCTAGCATGACAGGAGAACCTTCCAGACCACTGTGGGACTTGCATCTATAGTGAATATGTGGCAACTCAAACTGTGAGACTAGCAATAGATCTGGAAAAATACTGTTCAGATTTTATATATACCAGAAATCTTCTTAAAATGATGAACAGATAAAGATTTTTGACTTTCAAATTTTAGCCTTCTTGAAATAACTCATTGGTTTGTTTTCTTGTGTAATGATGCTCTCATTTATTTACTAACACAGTGCATAATGCATAAATACGCTACGAAAAGGGATGTCTCAAGCCCAGTGCCAGGTATGGAATATCTCCTTATGAGTTTTTTATCTGAGCACAAACAAAGAGTCCCCAAACAATGCAGGCTATTGTCATTGTTACTTGGCTTGCTCCTCAAACTTAGAGGGTACTTACAATTAGAGGCCAAGCCAAAATTGCTGACAATCCCACATACTTTGCATTAGGACGCAGAGAAATCAAGGTGAAATTGAGCTAAAATCTTTCTCCCTGCTGGATAGTGTTCCATAATTCATAAGAACTATGCAGACGTTCTGTGGAGAAATTCCTTCAGTGGCCTACTCAGCTTTGGACCCTGTCAGCTACAATACCAACCTGAACACGCAGGATACAATAGTGGCATATCCGTTAACCAACCACTTTCAGATTATCTCTGAGATCTGCTTCACGGGAGGAAATGCATGGCTAGAACTGCACCCTGGTCAGAAGAGTATGTGTGGGGAGGTCGCGGGCCCTGTTCTTACTTCTTTTTTTTTTTTTTAATTTTTATTAATTTATTATTTCGCTGTATGTGTATTTGAAGTATGTCTGCAGTGCAAGTCTGTGACCCGTGACGTGCAATGCCGCGCGGGGTCAGAGAGGCGTCTCGGATTCCCCGGAGCGGCAGTTTCTCTGGAACTGCGAGATTCAGCCGGTTCTCAAGCCGCCATGTGGGTGCTGAGGGATGAACCGGGTCCTCTGTAAGAGCGGTCGGCGCTCATACCGCTAGGCCATCTCTTGTATCTTACTTCTGTTTCACTGACTGGACAGGCAACCAAACCATCTTCAAACATATGTGTTTATATTACAGCCTGGTGCTACTCTCACCTCACACAGGGCGAGGGCTAGGAATAGGTGACAGCCGAGTCCTGAGCTCCTAGAAAAACATTTGTATCACCCCCTCTGAGGTATGTGGGATACTTCAGAGAAGGGGGGGTGAAAAGAGTAAGAGCAGAAGGAAGGGGCGGATTATGGGAAATGCTGCCTTCTAGATATCACAAGTCCACTGTAGTCATGAACACACAGCAGATGCAGCTGTATGCATGAGACATGCAGAAATAAAATGGTATAAAAATAGGAGGGGTACTGGTTGGGTGGAATCAGGCAGTCAGTGGAAGAGGAAGAAGGATAAGGAGAATGACATGGAAGTGAATATGATCAGAAATATATAATTTCTAAAATGCCAAAAATTCAAAGAGAATAAAATGTAGCACAAACAAAGGATTAGCTAATTTTCAAACTCCACACAAGTATCTTTAAAAGTTTTCAAACAGTCCTAATCAAAAGAAATTTACAATACTTTGGATACCAAAGTCAATAATAAAACATAAAAAGCATTGAATATTGTAAACCACTTTGTGGAGATATCCATCAGTCTATTGATCTAGTTCTTAATGAATGGGTGCCTGAGTTTTTCCCTATCTTTTGATATTTTGACTGATAAAATCATTATGCACTTGTTTTTTCATTCTTGGATTTTTTGAACAAGGTCTTTTTTTTTTTAGTCCACTTCAGTTGGTCCTGGACTTACATGTACACCAGGCTAGATTTGAGCTCATAACAATCCTGCCAACCTCAGCTTCCTGATAGTTATTGTTTTGTTCCTATGCAACAGTACTTAAAAGGTAAATTTCCTTGGGTGACATTTCTGAATTAAAATGTAAAAGCATTTAGATTATCCATAGTTGTTTTCTAGTATTTCCCTCTGTGTGACTTATACCATTTTGTACTCCAACTAGCAACCAATAAAGTTTTTGTATTTCACTACAAACTAAAAAAATATAGATCAAATGCATGAGGCTTAATTTATAATATTAAGAGAGTATGCACTTTAGAGCATATAATTCAAAAATACAAGAAGTGCTATTTTGACACCCTCCTACCTAGGAAAGCAAGACCCTATTGCTAAAGAAGGACATACTTTCAGGACATAGGACTGGAAAAATGGGCTGGAGATTGACGTAGAAGCCTCTTCCCTGAAGGACGTAGTCTTTTATAGTTCTTGATGATACTATGGCCAACTTTTAAGCAGAAAATTAATTAATGATCACCCAGGTTTAAATACCAATAACCACAGCAATTAACAGTATAATAAACTACTACTGTTGGTGCAGTAGTGCACTTTTATTTGTAAGGGATAATCACAGTATTAATTGACTTAAAGTCACTCATGGGAGACACTCATGGACGACACTGTAATATAGCACATACACATGGCTGGAGAGTTCAGAGATCCTAGAGACAAACCCTACGCTGTTACATCCTAGACAAATGTAATTTCTTACTCTATGTAAATAGGGATCCTTGTGTTTGTAGAAAAGTATACCTCAGAATCCTTAAAGAAGCTTTTTTCCAAGATGAAGACTATATACAGAGTTCCACAACTAGTTCATACAGGGAATAAGATTCTGCAGAGATACCCAGCCCTAATGACACATCTCCAATGGAACCTCTACACTAAAGGTTCATAGAACACTGCAAATCATTTATAACAGCCATTCCCTAAGTATCTGCACTGCACTAGTTATAGCTTATGTTTGGCTCAAGGGGTAGTTTTCTCTTTTGCCTGATAACTACTTATAAATATTTTATTTTTATATAATAGTTGTTTGAAAGAAGTTATCCACTTCTCAATAAAGAGACTCCTTCACACCTATCCTACAGTAACTTATTTACTCTTTTGAAAAGACAATCAACCATAGGCATTTTAGCACTTAAAAATCATACTGACATCTTCAGTCTCTGGAACTTTATCAATTGTCTTAACTGAACTTTGGTCTCTGGAGCTGCAACAACTGTGTTGTCCTACTCCTTTCTTACTCTTTCCATTATGTACCAGTTTTAAAGACATCTTTACCAAAGGATTTTCTTAGCAATAAGCCATCAGGAGATTGTTCTCCAAACAGAAGGAATGATCTCTAGGAAATTTAATGAAGTTTATAAATTGTAATGAAAGGGTAAACCAGGACAGTAAAATAAAAGTGCAATGGGCTGGGCACTGGTGTCCTCAAGCCTTTATCTTAATCCAGCACTCAGGAGCAGAGGGTCCAGGCCAGCTAGGATTAGGGAGACCCTCTCAAAAAGAAGAGAAAAAAAAGGTTAAGTCATGGATGCCACAGATTTATCTTCAGATAAACTTAAGCAGGTTTTATTAATACAAAAAACATGAACAAATGTTCAAAGATAAAGGAACATTCCCTTAAGTGGGTGCGAGTCTGGCTTCAGTCCTACATAAGCCCCAAATGGGCAGCTTCCTCCATTTTGCTCTTGTGCCAGTGCCTCCCACCTGCCCAGTGTTGCGCATCCTGTAATCCGCACTTCTTTATTTAATGTCTTCCTCATAGCCCACTGCGTTCCCCACTTGCTTTATCACCTCCCTAAAGTAAAAGCATAATTCAGGATTAATACTGGCCTTTCCATTATTGATATCTAGGTTCAATATATCACTATTTACTCAAATATGGGCAAAATTTTAAACAGAATAGTACCCACCTGGGTTTCTTATCTATAAACCAAGAGTAAAATGTGAGTGATGTGTAGTCTAGATTAAATTTTCAATACACTTTTACCACTACTCTCTAGGTTAAAATTTTGTTGGGGCTGGGAGGGATGGGCCTAGCGGTAAAGAGCGACGAACCGCTCATCTTGCAGAGGAACCGGGTTCCGGACTCCCAGACCCACATGGCGGCTGAGACCTGTCTGTGACTCAGGTTTCCAGAGAACTCCAGTTCCAGAGGGGAATCTGAGAACGTTTCTGACCTCGCGGCGATCGCACGACAGAGTGCGCAGACCTGCATGCAGACAGATACGACTTCATCACACAACAAATAAATAAATAAATACAATTAAAAAATTTTTGTAAGGCTATTATGCTTTTTAAAGAAACTTGCCTTTCAATTTCATTCACCATCCTATTGGACTTGACTCTGCTTTTGATAAGGATTTCAGAAACATGCATAATAGTCTTCTCTGTACTGTCTTAGTTGGATAGCTTCAGTGCATGGTGATCACCCGGCTAATGAAATCGACTCTTTAATAAAAGACAATAAAATACCAAATAAAGAAAAAAAAATAAAGAGCTTTCTTTCTTTCTTTCTTTTTCTTATTTGGTTCATCTTTAGCACTTTTTTGTATTTTTGTTTTTTTCCTGAACTCACTTTGTAGTTTGTAGACCAGGGCTGGCCTTGAACTCACTGAGATCTGCTGCCTCTGCCCCTCAAAAGTGCCATGCCACACCGGGCTATTTCCTAATTTTAGTATAGATGCGCTTGCTTTTCTCATCTCTTGAAGTACTTTTAAGACTTTCAAATAACAGGAACAGGAATGTACATCCATTGAAATTTAAAGGCATTTTGAAAACTAAAATCCTTCATCCATTTTTTTGAAAAATAATGCAAAGTAAAAAATAAGTCGTGGTTCCATTAGATAACTGTTTTGTGTTTTTGTTGTGTTGTTGGTGTGTGGGTATGGTATGGTGTTGTTTTCTTTTGAGTTTTGGTTCTGGGGCGCGTTTTGGTTTGGTGGTTTTGGTCTTTTTTTTTTTTCTTCTTTTTTTCTTTGTCTAGCCCCAGATGGCCTGCTATTCACTGTATATTACCAGACTGGCCTTGGGCTCATAGAGATGTACCACTGGCCTCCTCAATTGTTGGGATTAAAACGTGCAGCCACCATGCGCTGGCTGTACCTCTTTTAAATGGAAAAGATGTTTGTGATATTTTATTTATCTATATAATTAGTTGCTAAATAAAAGCCATAAATAAAATACTTAAGATTAGTTCATAATGCTATCAATAAACCTTTGATGTATTACCGAGATAAATTAATTTTAAAAGAAATTTATTAGAGGTTATTGGAGTTGCTTCAGTTACTAAATCACTTGCCATGCAGACATGAAGGACTGGATTAATTTCCCATCACCCATGTGAAAAAAGTACATATGGAGGCACATATTTGTGGTTTAAGTTACAGAAAGAAGGTAGAGCCAGGAAAACTCATCTGGCTTGTTGGCTAGCCAACCTAATTGATTCGGTGAACTCTAGGTTCAGTGAAAGAATTTGTCTCAAAAAGGGTAGGCTGGAAGGATGAGTCAACAGTTAAGAGCGCTGACCTGCTCTTGCAGAGGACCAGGCGTCTCCATTCAGCACCCACACGTGGGCAGCTAACCACCCTCTGTAAATCCAGTTGTAGGGGATGGACAAGCCTATCTGAACCTGCCATGGCATCGCTACGGACACACCAAGGTGGCCACAGGTCGGCCTCTCACCACATATAGAGACAATAACCATGAGTAAACGATAACAAATAAAAAGTAAATACTGGTTTCAAAGTACATCATCAAGGAACCTGAGGAGACCCTGAATGGTCACCTGCCCCCCCCTCTCCGCATCGCACACTGGCTATGTGTGCATGTACGACACAACACACACAGCACGAGGCCAGCACACACACACACACTCCATAATAATGTCAATCAATATGGCATTGTCGGCGGAGATAAAATAAAATTTGTTGTGAATCAATAATGAAAATGTTAAATTCAACACCAGATTCTTCAGGTTCTTACATGAATTACCTTCAAGAGCAAACTCTCTGTGAAGTTAGTTGATATTCTTGTCCTCAGTGCTGAAAATCAAAGTAGGAACAGAGATGCCTGGTAAGGTATGGGCTATCTGTGCAGAAGAGTGTACGGAGCCACAATTGGACCACAGATTTCTGCTCACATCATCAACTTTTGATTCCTTTCATGAGAATTTTAAAGTTCTCCATTATCTTCAGTCATCCATTCAACAATGAAATATNCTTCATGATTCCCCTGCCAGAATGGACCATACCTATGAACTGTGAGCCAAAATAAAACCTTTTCCCCTTACATTGCTTTTCTCAGCATATCTATCACAGGACCAAGAATTGAGCTATATAAACATCCTGTTATGCGTGAATATATAATGAAATTTTAAAATGTTAATGTTAATGATGAAATGAAGAGAGGTTTTGATTTGCAGTCTTTTGTTATAACCAGAGCTAATATATTTCTATGTATATTGATGAGAGAGACTTTAATATGAAGTGAGAAAATTATTTGAGCAAAAAATTGATTTGTCATGTATCATTTCTTAAAAGTGATGCCATGAGCTTTCTTAGCAGAAGGATTTAGATTAACAGCCCAGCTCCACAGTCCCAGTCTCCATTTGAGTCCTGAGTGTCCTGGAATTGGGGAGCAGCCATCGACTGGTGCTGGCTTTCTCCAGCTCTCACCAGCCTCTCACTAGGAGTGTGGATTCATTTTATCCAACAGCAGAACATTTTGTTTCCTCATGTGGTAAGAAATATTCCATCCTTGGTAAACATGTTCGGTGGTATTATTTTGGACACTGTCAGGTTCTTGGCTTTGGGAGACAAACAATGAAAAAACCTTCCAAAATGTTAAAAATATGTCTTCTTTGTCCACTTATAGGAGACACAAAATGAGTTGATAACTATCATGTTGTCTAGTGAGTTTTGTGGTCGTTTCAGATAACAAAGGACAGCAAAATAAGGTATCCCATGGTAATAGTGGGGTCTTCACTCTGCCATTTTGAAAGAAAGCAACACCTGCATTGAGATCTGGACAAAATGAAAAAAGAACACATGTCATTTCTAGAAGAGTATTTCAATCAAAGAGAATGGCAAGAACTATTTTTTTTTTTTTGCTGTAGAAAAGGCTCTATGGAGTTGAGATAAGAACTGAGTCCTGGGAGTGTAGGCCACTCCCGGGCCTGATTAGTTGTTGAATTTCTTGCTATGTGATCATCTATGAAAGCTTGTGTAGGCTGAGGGCAATGTAACTGCAAAATTAGGTTAACCTTTTCAATGACTGTATATGCTCTGATGCTCTCTATGTGATTGGTAGAAGCTTCTTATATACCCTTAACTGGAAAACAAAGTTTTGAGTTTTGCAACCTGAAATGTTCCTGGAGTGGTGTTTGTTCTATAGTACTTACCCTTGGTATAGTGTGGACTGATGACCACTGGAGAAGACACACAGAGAGTGATCGATAATAGAGGATTCCAATAGCTGCCACCATCCTTAATATGAGTTTCTATGAGATCATTTACCAGGGTAAACTGTGTTCCTGATGTACTTAGTGAAAGTTACTAGAGATAAATTGTTCACAAGCTTTAAACAATTTTATTGCACTATATATATTTTTCATTTTGTTGATTTATTATTTTTATTTTATGTATGGGAGTGTACTGCCTGCAATATATGTGTACCTGTATTGTGTAACTGCTGAGGAAGACAGAAGAGGGTTTTGGATTCCTCTGAACTGGGGTGACTGATGATTGTTAGCCACTATGTGGGTGCTAGGAATTAAACTAGGGTCCTCTGCAAGAGCAGCGGTGCTCTTAACTGCTGAACCAGTTCTCTAGCCCCAAGCTATATTTTTACAATTGTTCTGGTTTATAATTATTTGTCATTATTAATATTTGACTTTGCCTAATATATGAATTAAACCTTATCATGAATATGCATATAGAAATAAAATAAGTCAATTAACATATATGGCATTCAATAATATCTGTATGCTTCCAGCTCTTGGCAGATATGGTGCGCAGATAAAGGTCACCATGAATCTAGCATGACAGGAGAACCTTCCAGACCACTGTGGGACTTGCATCTATAGTGAATATGTGGCAACTCAAACTGTGAGACTAGCAATAGATCTGGAAAAATACTGTTCAGATTTTATATATACCAGAAATCTTCTTAAAATGATGAACAGATAAAGATTTTTGACTTTCAAATTTTAGCCTTCTTGAAATAACTCATTGGTTTGTTTTCTTGTGTAATGATGCTCTCATTTATTTACTAACACAGTGCATAATGCATAAATACGCTACGAAAAGGGATGTCTCAAGCCCAGTGCCAGGTATGGAATATCTCCTTATGAGTTTTTTATCTGAGCACAAACAAAAGCTCCCCAAACAATGCAGGCTATTGTCATTGTTCTTGCTTGCTCCTCAAACTAGAGGGTACTACAATAGAGGCCAAGCCAAAATTGCTGACAATCCCACATACTTTGCATTAGGACGCAGAGAAATCAAGGTGAAATTGAGCTAAAATCTTTCTCCCTGCTGGATAGTGTTCATAATTCCATAAGCAACTATGCAGACTTCTGTGGAAGAAAATTCCTCAGTGGCCTTACTCAGCTTTGGACCCTGTCAGCTACAATACCAACCTGAACACGCAGGATACAATAGTGGCATATCCGTTAACCAACCACTTTCAGATTATCTCTGAGATCTGCTTCACGGGAGGAAATGCATGGCTAGAACTGCACCCTGGTCAGAAGAGTATGTGTGGGGAGGTCGCGGGCCCTGTATCTTACTTCTTTTTTTTTTTTTAATTTTTTATTAATTTTATTTATTTCTGTATGTGTATGAATGTACTGTCTGCATGCAAGTCTGTGCACCCGTGACGTGCAATGCCGCGGAGGTCAGAAGAGGGTCTCGGATTCCCCCGGAACTGGAGTTCTCCTGGAACTGGAGCTTCAGACGGTTCTCAGCCGCCATGTGGGTGCTGGGGATCGAACCCGGGTCCTCTGTAAGAGCGGTCGGCGCTCTTAACCGCTAGGCCATCTCTTGTATCTTACTTCTGTTTCACTGACTGGACAGGCAACCAAACCATCTTCAAACATATGTGTTTATATTACAGCCTGGTGCTACTCTCACCTCACACAGGGCGAGGGCTAGGAATAGGTGACAGCCGAGTCCTGAGCTCCTAGAAAAACATTTGTATCACCCCCTCTGAGGTATGTGGGATACTTCAGAGAAGGGGGGGTGAAAAGAATGTAAGAGCAGAAGAATGGGGCAGGATTACTGGGAAATGCTGCCTTCTAGATATCACAAGTCCACTGTAGTCATGAACACACAGCAGATGCAGCTGTATGCATGAGACATGCAGAAATAAAATGGTATAAAAATAGGAGGGGTACTGGTTGGGTGGAATCAGGCAGTCAGTGGAAGAGGAAGAGGATAAGAGAATGACATGAGAAGTGAATATGATCAGAATATATAATTTCTAAAACTGCCAAAAATTCAAAGAGAATAAAAATGTGCAACAACAAAGGATTAGCTACATTTGTTAAAACTCCAACAAGTATCTTTAAAAGTTTTCAACATCCCTAATCAAAAGGAAAATTAAAACTACTTTGAGATACCAAAAAGTCAATAATAAAACATAAAAAGCATTGAATATTGTAAACCACTTTGTGGAGATATCCATCAGTCTATTGATCTAGTTCTTAATGAATGGGTGCCTGAGTTTTTCCCTATCTTTTGATATTTTGACTGATAAAATCATTATGCACTTGTTTTTTCATTTACTTGGATTTTTTGAGACAAGGTCTTACTCCATACTTCAGTCTGGTCTGGACTTCACCATGTACACCAGGCTAGATTTGAGCTCATAACAATCCTGCCAACCTCAGCTTCCTGATAGTTATTGTTTTGTTCCTATGCAACAGTACTTAAAAGGTAAATTTCCTTGGGTGACATTTCTAAATTAAAATGTAAAAGCATTTAGATATCCATAGTTGTTTTCTAGTATTTCTCTGTGTGACTTATACCATTTTGTACTCCAACTAGCAACCAATAAAGTTTTTATTTCACTACAAACTAAAAAAATATAGAATCAAATAGCATGAGGCTTAATTTATAATATTAAGAGAGTATGCACTTTAGAGCATATAATTCAAAAATACAAGAAGTGCTATTTTGACACCCTCCTACCTAGGAAAGCAAGACCCTATTGCTGAAGACAGGACATATTTCAGACACAGGACTTGGAAAAATGGAGCTGGAATTGACGTAGAAGCCTCTTCCCTGAAGACTAGTCTTTATAGTTCTTGATGATACTATGCAAGCTTTTAAGGCAGAAAATTAATTAATGATCACCCAGGTTTAAATACCAATAACCACAGCAATTAACAGCATAATAAACTATACTGGTGCAGTAGTGGCACTTTTATTGTAGGGATAATCAACAGCTATCTAATTGGACTTAAAGTCCTCTCAATGGGAGACAACTCATGGACGACACTGTAAATATAGCCAAATACACATGGCTGGAGAGTTCAGAGATCCTAGAGAAAACCCTACTGCTGTTACATCCCTAGACAAATGTAATTTCTTACTCTATGTTAAATAGGGATCCTTGTGTTTGTAGAAAAGTATACCCCTCACGAATCCTTAAAGAAGCTTATTTTTACAACAGATAAAGACTATTACAGAGTTCCACAACTAGTCTCATACAGGGAATAAGATTCTGAGAGATACCCAGCCCTACATGACACATCTCCAATGGAACCTCTACACTAAAGGTTCATAGAACACTGCAAATCATTTATAACAGCCATTCCCTAAGTATCTGCACTGCACTAGTTATAGCTTATGTTTGGCTCAAGGGGTAGTTTTCTCTTTTGCCTGATAACCTTATAAATATTATTATTTTTATATAATAGTTGTTTGAAAGAAGTTATCCACTTCTCAATAAAGAGACTCCTTCACACCTATCCTACAGTAACTTATTTACTCTTTTGAAAAGACAATCAACCATAGGCATTTTAGCACTTAAAAATCATACTGACATCTTCAGTCTCTGGAACTTTATCAATTGTCTTAACTGAACTTTGGTCTCTGGAGCTGCAACAACTGTGTTGTCCTACTCCTTTCTTACTCTTTCCATTATGTACCAGTTTTAAAGACATCTTTACCAAAGGATTTTCTTAGCAATAAGCCATCAGGAGATTGTTCTCCAAACAGAGAATATACTCTAAGGAAATTTAATGAATTTAAATGTAATGAAAGTGTAACCAGACATAAAATAAAATGCATGGGCTGGGCATGGTGTCTCAAGCCTTTAATCTTTAATCCCAGCACTCAGGAGGCAGAGGGTCCAGGCCAGCTAGGATTAAAGGGAGACCCTGTCTCAAAAAGACCAAGAGAAAAAAAGGTAAGTCAGGATGCCCAGATAATCCAGAATAAAACTTAGCAGGTTTTATTAAATACAAAAACATGAACATAATTGTTCAAAGATAAAGGAACATTCCCTTAAGTGGGTGCGAGTCTGGCTTCAGTCCTACATAAGCCCCAAATGGGCAGCTTCCTCCATTTTGCTCTTGTGCCAGTGCCTCCCACCTGCCCAGTGTTGGCATCCTGCTAATCCGCACTTCTTTTATTTAATTGTCTTCCTCATAGCCCACTGCGTTCCCCACTTGCTTTATCACCTCCCTAAAGTAAAAGCATAATTCAGGATTAATACTGGCCTTTCCATTATTGATATCTAGGTTCAATATATCACTATTTACTCAAATATGGGCAAAATTTTAAACAGAATAGTACCCACCTGGGTTTCTTATCTATAAACCAAGAGTAAAATGTGAGTGATGTGTAGTCTAGATTAAATTTTCAATACACTTTTACCACTACTCTCTAGGTTAAAATTTTGTTGGGGCTGGAGGGATGGCCTAGCGGTTAAGAGCGACGACCGCTCTTGCAGAGGACCCGGGTTCGATCCCCAGCACCCACATGGCGGCTGAGAACCGTCTGTGACTCAGGTTCCAGGAGAACTCCAGTTCCAGGGGAATCTGAGACCGTCTTCTGACCTCCGCGGCATCGCACGACACGGGTGCGCAGACCTGCATGCAGACAATACATTCATACACACAAAAATAAATAAATAAATAACAATTAAAAAAATTTTTGTTAAGCTATTACTGCTTTTTAAAGAAACTTGCCTTTCAATTTCATTCACCATCCTATTGGACTTGACTCTGCTTTTGATAAGGATTTCAGAAACATGCATAATATCTTCTCTGTTACTGTCTTAGTTGGAAGCTTCAGTGCATGTGATCAGGCTAATGAAATCGACCTTTATAAAAATAAATAAATAAAAGCATCTAAAGAGGCCCTTTCCTTTCTTTTTCTTTCTTTTTCTTTTTTGGTCATCTTGAGACAGCTTTTCCTGTAGTCCCAGCTGTCCTGGAACTCACTTTGTATTTGTAGACCAGGCTGGCCTTGAACTCACAGAGATCTGCCTGCCTCTGCCTCATTAAAGGTGTGTGCCACCACACCGGGCTCATTTCTAATTTTAGTATAGATGCCTGCATTTTTCTCATCTCTATGAAGTACTTTTAAGACTTTCAAATAACAGGAACAGGAATGTACATCCATTGAAATTTAAAGGCATTTTGAAAACTAAAATCCTTCATCCATTTTTTTGAAAAATAATGCAAAGTAAAAAATAAGTCGTGGTTCCATTAGGATAACTGTTTGTGTTTTTTGTTGTTGTTGTTGGTGGTGGTGGTGGTGGTGTTGTTTTCTTTTGAGTTTTTGGGTTTTGGGGGGGTTCTGGTTTGGTTTGGTTTTGGTCTTTTTTCAAGCACAGGCTCCCTGTAGCCCCAGATGGCCTGTAATTCACTGTATATACCAGACTGGCCTTGGTCTCATAGAGATGTACCACTGCCTCCTCAATGTTGGGATTAAAAACGTGCACCACCATGCCTGGCTGGAATACCTCTTTTATGGAAAAATGTTTGTGATTTTATTTATCTATATAATTAGTTGCTAAAATAAAAGCAATAATAAAATACTTAAGATTAGTTCATAATGCTATCAATAAACCTTTGATATACCAAGATAAATAATTTTAAAAGAAATTTTAGAGGTTATGGAGTTGCTTCAGTTACTAAATCACTTGCCATGCAGACATGAAGGACTGGATTAATTTCCCATCACCCATGTGAAAAAAGTACATATGGAGGCACATATTTGTGGTTTAAGTTACAGAAAGAAGGTAGAGCCAGGAAAACTCATCTGGCTTGTTGGCTAGCCAACCTAATTGATTCGGTGAACTCTAGGTTCAGTGAGAGAATTTGTCTCAAAAAGGGAGCTGGAGAGATGGTCAACAGTTAAAATCACTGACTGCTCTTGCAGAGGACCAGGGTTCCATTCCCAGCACCCACACGGCAGCTAACCACCCTCTGTAAATCCAGTTCCAGGGGATACAAGGCCTTCTGACCTCCACTGGCATCGTAGGACACAGGTGCCACAGGTGCACTTAACACATATAGGCAATACACTGATAAACATAAAAAATAAAAATAAATATTTTCAAAATCATCAAGAACTGAGAAGGACCCTTGATTTCACCTGCCCTCCCTCCGCATCCACACTGGCATGTGTGCATACACACACACACACACACACACACACACACACACACACTCCTAAAATGTTAATCACATATGTGCATGTTGTGGCGTTAAATATAAATTTGTTGTGAATCAATAATGAAAATGTTAAATTCAACACCAGATTCTTCAGGTTCTTACATGAATTACCTTCAAGAGCAAACTCTCTGTGAAGTTAGTTGATATTCTTGTCCTCAGTGCTGAAAATCAAAGTAGGAACAGAGATGCCTGGTAAGGTATGGGCTATCTGTGCAGAAGAGTGTACGGAGCCACAATTGGACCACAGATTTCTGCTCACATCATCAACTTTTGATTCCTTTCATGAGAATTTTAAAGTTCTCCATTATCTTCAGTCATCCATTCAACAATGAAATATATAAATTCATGAAAAAACATATCAGATGGTATAGAAATAGTGCCCCATTTTTAAATAAGAAGATCAGGTTGAACCACCTGAAAAAATAAGAATCAGGGGATCTTTTTATTTACTTATTTATTAGACTCAGGGCCTCTATAAGATAAATGCCTACTCTTAATCACTGAACCATCTCTTCAGCCTCACAGCCATTCTTAAAAATAAAACTATACTCTAATGAAGGAATAATTTATCAGAGGAGAAATACCTAACTTCGCTTTGCTTTATGTTTTAATTATAACTTCACCTGAAATAAGTCACTCTTCTGATCTTAACTTATGCTTTTTGGAATCATTTTCCCATCTTTGATGGGAAAAGCAAAATCTCTTTATGTCCGTGTGAAATAAATAGCTTTCACTCTAAATAGTTTCACTCATATTTGAGTGATTTGTCATAAATTACTTACCATCTTAAATCCATTTTATTTTTTGAAAAATTTGAATAAAAACATCTTGCAGGGTAATTTAGAAAAACCAAATGATTTTATTGTTATTCTGGACTATGCATTTAAAAGTTTTCATGTTGGGCTGTATGTGGCAATTGCTTCCTTTTATAACTTGCTTTCTGATAAAAAGTTGCCCTAAATAGAATTCTGGTAACTTTAAACTGTATTTCTTTTCCTTGTCTTTTCGTTAAAGCTCTGGGGCAGAGAGTAATTCATGACTTCCCTACTCCCCTTGATCTGTTGTGTAAGAATCACATTCCAGGTCTAAGCCTGAGACTCTCCAGGAAGACTTCCTGTCCATGCCTTCCTCTTTCTCTTTGTTCCGTCCTGTTCTTTCTTGTACACTCTGGTCACCTCTCTTCAGTCCCTGAGAGCCAGAGTGACAAGAAGCATTAATTTTCTCAATTGTCCTTACACCATTTCATTGTCTACTCCAAAGTGAAAAAGAACAGAGACACTTCTGTGGAGCAGTGCTGACCATCCTTCTTAGAAAGAACAGAAATATCAAGAAAAATTTTCCCTGAAAGCAAGACACACAACCCTGATTCTCAGCATTTTACAGTCAATCTATTGATGCCTTTGCATCCCACCAGGGAACAATGCCCACTGCCTTCAAGCAGGACCTTGGCAACACATAAGCTCTGCATTCTACCATCTGCATCCCTGAAACTATTTTACCTTAGATAAAGCAGTTAGATATATTTTAAAATACAGAAGACATGAATCAAATTTATTACTTCCCCCACATCTTCTATATCTAGTGTGCTTGGACTGTGTGTGTGTGTGTGTGTGTGTGTGTGTGTGCTCAACTACATAATGAATCATCATTTATTCAACTTTCTCTTATTTAAATATTTTCATTATGTTCATCTTCATAGTTCATTTGCTAATTTTAAGAGTTTGGCTGAACCTGTCTACGGGGTCCCCGGCCCAGAGTGACTGCGCTCGGGTGAGCAGAGAGTCGTGTTCCCATCTACGGGGTCCCCGTCCCAGAGGGAGCGCGCTCGGGTGAGCAGAGAGTCGCGTTCCCATCTGCTCTGGTCCCGGCTGGACTTGTGGGTGGGAACCGGGGTCGCAGGGGAGACGCCATAAAGCGCCAGGCCAGGTACACAGCTCCACAGCTCTAGGCGTGGTCTGGCGGGGGGGCAGCTGGGAGAGGGTCTCGCTCTGAACCCGTCTACGGGGTCCCCGGCCCAGAGGGACCGGGGCGCGGGCTAGATCAGGCACACNGAGGTTTGATCTTTCATGGATGTCCCATATTACACTGGGTCCACTTTTGTGTATTTTAAATTTTTTCATAATTCTTCCTTGATTTGAGTTTTTTAGTTGCTCTGTGTTATCTTACAGATCTGTATATTCTTTGCTCAGCTTCCTCATTCTATTTCTAAGGCTTTTCCTTTCCTTTCTTCTTGATTGGACAAGTGGTCTATTTCCTTTTCATTTTCATCCTGTGATTTTCTTAATATATCAATTTCTTTTTTGAATTTCTCAATCTCTTCATCGTGCTCCCTACTTCATTGGTTGGCTCTCCTTTTCAGTGTTTCAAATCACTTCTGGTGTTTGTTATTTCTCTCTCTATCTAGTTCTTCTGGAGTTTTTCTCCCTCTCTTGTTTCTCTGAATTCTTCCTTATTTCTTAATTTTCTCTGCATAGTCCTGCAAAAGTTCTCTAAGGTCTGTTTCTTGGGAGTCACCCCAGATCTCCATAGTAGTATCCTCTCTACAGGGCTTGGTAGAGCTGGTGTGGAATTATCCTGCACCTTTCCATTTTTGTTGTCCCTTCTTCTGTCCCTGGCATGTGGATTTCCGTTTGTGATTCAAATCTCAAAGCCTTTTCAGTGTGTTGAAGGGTGAAAGCTTCTTTTGTTTTGCTTACCTCGTTCTTGCGCTTTTTTTTCTTCCTCTCCCCTCCTTCTTTATGGGAGTTGACTTGTCTAGGTTTTCAGGCTTTCACTTTTGTTTATAGATTGGTTATTGGAAGTCTAAAGTCACTCTTCCCCCCTCTTCTGAGATTTCTCCTAATCCAGTCCCACTGGATACTCTCTCTTTCTCAAATCCAATTGTTGGGAGGGGGGTGATATGCCTGGTTAGCCTGTGCCCCGGCACCCAAGCCAGCCAGACCCAAGCTCAGGTCTGCTTCTGGCTGTGAGGGGGGAAGGGCGTCCCAGAGGGCTGAGGACCCGAACCTAGCCCCCACCAGCCACCTGGCCTTCCGCCACCGACCCGAAATCAATTGTCCAGCACCACAAAAGTCACTCTGCCCTAAGCCTTTACCTGGCTAGAGCCGTGTCGGACAGCTCCAAGTGTTCCTAACAGGTCTGGACCTGGAGTCCAAACACACCACCCTTCTACGGCTGATTCAGCCACCCACGAGCGAGCCAGGACCCTAGCTCAGGTCTCTTCCCTTGCTGTGAGGGGAAGGGAGTCCCAGAGGGCTGAGACCCGAACCTAGCCCGCCCAGCCACCTGGCCCTCTGCCACACCGACCGAAATCAATTGTCCAGCACCACCAAAGTCACTCTGCCCTAAGCCTTTACCTGGCTAGAGCCGTGTCGGACACTCCAAGTGTTCCTAACAGGTCCGGACCTGGAGTCCAAACACACAACCCTACTACGGCTGATTCAGGCACCCGAGCGAGCCAGACCCAAGCTCAGGTCTGCTTCCTGCTGTGAGGGGGGAAGGGCGCCTGCCAGGCTGAGGACCCAAACCTAGCCCCCGCCAGCCACCTGGCCCTCCGCCACCGACCCGAAATCAATTGTCCAGCACCACAAAATTCACCTGCCCTAAGCTTTTACCTGTCTAGAGCCGCGTTGGATGGCTCCAAGTGTTCCTAACAGGTCCGGACCTGGAGTCCAAACACACCACCCTTCTATGGCTGATTCAGCCCGTAATGGCCCTCTTGTCTCTTTGATTTCTTTTGCTTTTGAAGTCTATTTTGTCCGATATTTTAGAATAGCCACACCCACTTTCTTTTGGTACATTTTCTTGGAATACTTTTTCCATCCCTTCACTTAAGTTGGTTGCCTATCCTTGAAATTGATATGGGTTTCTTTGTAGACAGCATATAGATGGTTTTGTTCCTAATCCATTCTCCCAGTCTATGCCTTTTGATTGAGGAGTTTATCCCATTAATATTTAAGGGTATAACTGAAAGATAGATGTTTGCTTCCTTTCACTTTATTATCCATTTGGACTTCCAGCCTCTGATTTTGCTCCTATGATTTTGTTATTTGATTAGTTCTTTTCCTAGGTCTTGAGGATTGTTGCTCCTCCTCTCTTCTGCCCTTTGAATTCTTCAAGATTTTATGAAGAGTTGGTTTTCCAGACATGTATTCCATCATCTTGTTATGTCATGGAAGATTTTTCTCTCCTTCAACTATATTCGACATTTTTGCTGGTTTAAAGTATTCTGGGTTGGCATCTGTAGACCCTTAACACTGGGAATGCTTTGCTCCATGTTCTTCTTGCTTTCATGGTTTGAGGTGGAGAAGTCAGTTGTGATTCTGATGGGTTTCCCTTTGTTGTGACTTGTTTTTTCTTTTGTAGCCTTCAGGAATTTTGTCTTTTGTTTTTTTGGGCATCTAGCATTTTAACTATGAATATGGCATGGTGAGTCTTTTCTGATCTTGTCTATTTTGGGTCCTATGTGCTCTTGTATTTGTATGGGTCTTGCTATTTTTAGTTTGGGGAAATTTTCATCTATTATTCTGTTTGAAGATCTGATCAATACTATTCTTTGAGATTCTTCTCCTTCCTCTATTTCCTATGATGCGAGTTTTGATCTTTTCATAGTGTCCCATATTTCCTGGTTGTTCCACTTTTGGTGTATTTTTTAATTTTCATAATCTTATTTGAGTTTTTTAATTGCTCTGTATTTTCTTCCAGATCTGATATTCTTTGTTCTGTTTCCTCCATTTTACTTCTGAGGCTCTTTCCTTTCCTTTCTTCTTGAAATTGAAGAGTTCTAATTCCTTTTTCATTTCATCCTGTGTTTTCTTTAGTACTTCCATTTCCTTTTTGAGCTTCTCATTCTCTTCTTGGTGCTTCTCAATCTTCTTTTCTTGTTGCTCCTTACTTCGTTGGTCGATTCCTTTTTTCAGTGTTTCTACTTCCTTTTGGAGTTTGTTTTTTCTCCCCTAGTTCTTTCTGGAGTTTGTCAGTCTTCCTTTAGTTCTTTCCGAAGTTTGTCATTGTTATCCCTCTAGGTCCTTTTTGAGTTTTTTTATCTCTCTTTAGTTCTCTGTATTTCTTTATTTTTCTCCCTTTAGTTCTTTCAGAGTTTGTCAATCTGTTCCTTTAGTTCTTTCTGATGTTTGTCATTGTATCCCTCTAGGTCCTTTTGAGTTTTTCATTCTCTCTCTTTAGTTCTCTGAATTCCTCTTTATGTTCTTTAATTTCTCTGCATAGTTTTGCAATTATTCCTCTTAAGATCTGTTCTTGGGTCTCCTCCAAGGGGTTCCCATTGTAGCTATCTCCTACGGTTTGGTCAGCCACTTGGTGCAGGTCTTTTCCTGTGCCTTTCCCTTGTTGTTCCTTCATCGTGTCCCTGGCATGTGGGCTTCCCTTTTGTGGTTCAGATCACAAATACCTTTTCACTATGTTAGGGGATGGTTTTGCTTTCCTCCTTCAGATGCTTTTTTTTTCCCTTTCCTCCTCCTTGTTTATGGAGTATTGACTTGTCTAGTTTTCAATTTTGTAAACCACTCTTCTCTTCTTGTTCTGAAGGTTCTCCAAAAAAAGTCCACTTGGATTCTCACCAATCTCGGGGGGGAGGGGATATGCCTGACCTAGCCTGCACCCCGGCAGCCCGCCCAAAGGCGCAGAGCACTGGCCCGACCCTCTGACCCTGGCGCCAAAGAAAGGTGAAGGGCAGTCCTGCCCAGAAGTCCTCAGAGACACGGCCCCCTAGCTGCAGCCTCGGAACGAGCCCACCTGCAGATACTTGCCCAAGAGACTTCCGGGCTGCCCGCCCAAAGGTGCAGAGCACTGGCCCGACCCTCTGGCCCCGGTGCCAAAGAAAGGCGAAGGCTCTTTTTGTTTTCTTGATGTAGACACTTGAGGCTATGAATTTCCCTCTCAGGAGTGCTTTAAACATATCCCATAGGTTTTGTAGTGTTGTATCATCCCTTTCATTTACTGCCAGGAATGATTTTACTTCTTTATTTATTTATCCTTTGAGCCATTCATTATTCAGTAGTGTGTTGCTTAGTCTCCATGTGTTCTTGTGCTAGTAGGGTTCTTTCTGGTATTGATATTAAGCTTTATTGCACTGTTATCTGATAAGATGCATGAAATTATTTCAATTTTTTGTATTTGCTGAGGTTTGCTCTGTGTCCCAATATATGGTGGATTTTGGAGAATGTTCCATAGGGTGCTTAGTAGAAAGTATATTCTTTGGTGTTTGGGAATATTCAGTAGATGGAGCTCTACTCAACAGTAAAAAAAAGACAAAATCATGAAATGTGCACGTAAATGGATAAATCTAGAAACCGTTATACTAAGTGAAGTAACACAGACTAAGCAAAACAAGTGATGTATATTCTCACTCATTTGTGATCTTACCTCTGAATTCCTAAATATGAGTATATATCCTGATGTAATGTTAGGAGCCAGCAAAATGGAAATAGTAATAAAACAGAAGAAGGTGCTTGGGGGGGGATAGTAGCAGATAGATACTATAAGGGGGAATTGGAGGTTTCCTTAATGGAAAGGAAGTAGGGAGGGTTGTACAGGAGGAGTCAGAGCAGAAAGGAATAGTGCTTATATGATGAAAAACATGAGGGACTTGTACTAGTTCAAAGTCATACTGAAAAACAGATGTACAATAAGTATAGGTGTACACTTCTACAGCTCAAGGCTATATAACAGAAAACATAGTGCCAAGAAGGAGAAACATCCCTTCAAGTTGGTGATCAGTGTAGTCCAATAGACCCCCAAAATAACACAAGCTAGTGACAGGGTCCTTGATTGGAAAAGAAGTCAAATTATTCTCATTTGCATATTATATTATTCAGGAGAGGTCCCAAAATTTCCACCAAAAAATTTCCAGAAATAATATTTTCAGCAAAATGGAAAGTTCACAAAACTCAATAACCTTTGTAATACAAATAGCAAGCAATCAGAAAAAGAGTTCATAGAAACATTTCCATTCACAATAGCCTCAAAAATAAAATAACTAGAGATGCAACAAAAGTAGGTTTTTCTCTAGAATCAAAGATCTCTCCAACCATGTGCATTTGGCAATGTTTACAGTACCACACATGAGTTCCCTCCCTTTGAGCAGTCCTTGATTCTAATTAGCCAGTTATTGATTATCCCCAAGATAATACTGCCACCACATCACCAATAGTGATAGTTTGTTTATTGGGATTTCCAGCTGTCTAGGACCATCGATATAGTATTCTCTTATTCCCTGAGAGTCAGCCTTCAGGGGGAGGCTTCTAGTCTGTTCCAGTGTGATTACTCAAAGTCCTTTTTCCAAAGTGTGGACTGTCCTCAGCAATAAGGTCAAACCTTTACTTCATTCTAAATCTATATCCTCATATTTACAGACAAGCATGCCTTTTACCCCTCACCAAAGACCATCTTTTTGCAATAGATGGAGACAATTACAGAGTTCTATAACTGGCCAAATGCAGAGAACAAGTGTCTGTGAGACACTTAACCCTAAGTGACACATCTTCAATATAATTTCTGCACTTTGGGTGAATGCATTTTAAAGGTCTCACCAGAGAATATTTCTTACACAGCAGATTGTGATTAAGACAGAAACCTACAATTGGGCAATGTCCAAAGAACAAAAAGACACAGAGTGCTTATCCCTGAATAGAACATGGATTTCCAACCTCTGCCTCCTGAGGCTCAGGGATCATTGTGGAAAAGGAGGCAGAAATATTGTAACAGCCAGATGGGCTGAATGACAAACAAACAGAAGCTTCAGACACCTGGCCAGGTTCTCGTATGACCTCACAGCTGATGGCATGCCCAAGTTCTGTGAAAGCTCAAATTAGACAAAATTCCTGAATACATGTGAAAATGGATATGAAATCCCCACCCAATTTAAGGAAATTTTGGAAATTGATGGCTGCTGGGAGGGGAAAAAGTGTCTTATAGAGATAGGACTCTTGGTGAACCCAGTGAATTGACACACACTGAGGGGCATTTGGGGACACAAATTGGGCTGTTTAGGCTGTATTACATATCTAAGAGAGTACATTAAATTGGGTAAGGAATTTGGAGGGGGTGCAGGTAGGGGAAGTTTTAAGTATCATCTCCTATATTATATGAAAATTTTTAAAAATTACAAATACGTATTTTAAAATATCACATAAATGGCCTACAAAGAATCTTTGAGAGACTCCAAAACATCCACATGTCAGGCCCCCATTGTCTACATTTCTTTCAGCATTCTTATCTTCTAGGCTCCCACAGAATAGACCATGAAGCACTAAGCACTCAATTGTTTGTCTATACCAAAGTTGCAAAGGCTTCCACAATCCTCCCAAAAAGCAACATGGTCAAGTCTCTCACAGCATCACCCCATTTTCTTAGTGTCAAATTTTGTTCTATTTTGATTTCTGTTGCTGTGATAAAACAATGATTAAAAGCAAATTGGGGAGTAAAGGGTTATTTGGCTTACTGATTACAGCCATTATCAAGAAATCCAAGGCAGGAACTCAAGGAAGAAACCTAGAGGCAAGACAGAAGCAGAGAACAGATAGGAATGCTGCCTACTGGCTTGCTTCCCCTGGCTTAATCGTCTAACTTTCTAATTCATCCCAGGCCCATGTTCCCAGCAATGGCACTGCCTAACATAAACTGAGCCCCTACATCCATCAGCAGTCAGGACAGTTCCCCACAGACAAAGCTGCTGGTCCATCTGAAGAAGGAAATTCCTGAAATGAAGTTCTCTCTTCTCGGGTATATCAAGTTCACATCCAAGATTAGCCATCACAAAGCTATAATTGAAATTTGGTGCCTCAGATTGAAGAATACATAATATTGGAATATTTCCTAGGACTATTGGAGGCTTTAGCTATTTTCCATCCTGTCTCTTTTTCTATGGCCAGGATTTCTATAAAGCCAATGACAAGTGTCTACTAATACCCAAGGTCAGAAGTCCTGTTTACTTATTTTCAGAAAGATTCAAGGGGTGGTGAGCTGCCACATGGAAAACTACTAGGATACTGTTTAAATATATTATATATTTGCTTCCACATCTGTTGCCCCCACAGTGGCCCACCCAGAGCCTCCCACTTCTTTTCCCACTGGGACCAGTCCTCTGAACACAGCACAAAACAAATCTCATGAGATACCACTGTCCACACTGCTGTTAACTCAACCTACCAGCTTCTCTTTCCTTTTGTCTCCAGTCATGGCTTAGTAGTCATGTGTGGTGTCTCAGCTGTCTATTCTGGTTGGGGCTTCTTCTTGTGCCATTCATGTACCAGGCCTCTATAGAGATAGTGATCTCCCTATCAACACCTCCTCCAACTTGCCTGTGAGTTCATTTACAAGCCAGGCTCTTAGAGTTCCTTTTATTCCTTATTGAAAATTGTTCCTAATTCAAGTCTTTCAGGAGCAGAGCAGTCTCTGATTATCCAGGTTTCTGTACTAAGCCATCACTAAGGTCACCATCTGCATGCTAAATCATATATTTTGACTTCTCTATTAAAGGGTGAACTTAAGGGGCTGGAGAGATAGCCTAGTGGTTAAGAGCACAGACTGCTCTTGCAAAGTACCCAGGTTCGATCCCCAGCACCCACATGGTGGCTAAGAACCGTCTGTAACTCCAATTCCAGGAGACCTCCAGTTCCAGGGGAATCTGAGACCCTCTTTTGACCTCCACGGCATTGCACGACATGGGTGCACAAACCTACATGCAGACAGAAAATTCATAGACATACAAAAATAAATAAAAATTTTAAAAAAGGGTGAACTTAAGAGTTATTTTACATCACTTTTACCTCATTCTTTTGCTCTTCACTGTCTTCCCATGAGTTCCACACTTTTTTTTAATTCCTGAAAGACCTGTTCCACACAGCTCTAATTTCTACATTTTTCTCTGTGTTTTGGCCCAGCAATCCAGCACCTCCATCTGGTCCTAAATTGCTATTCAGAAAGGGGAGGTGAGCAGGGAGAATGCCATCAGCTTCTCTTTTTCTACTGTAATTCTTCTCTGACACAGTCTAACTTTTTATGTGTGCATATTTCTGCTTCAGCTGCCTGTCCTTTCACCCATGACAAAGGTCAGTGCTCCTCTAATAATTGCTCTGCCCATGGTGGATCCAACACCTGGCCATCTCTCTTCAGCCCACACAAGTATTATTGTATGTCTGTGCACCATCTGCAATCATCCTTGGATGCTTCTCAGCAGAAAATTTTGTGAACTGTACCTTAATTCATTTCTATTCTGTTGCTCTTCTATATTTTCCCACATTTCCTTACTGTCCTTTTCTATTTCTGGTATGCCTCAGTTCTTCCTCTCACATAAAGGATATCCTTTAATCCTGATTATTCCCTTTCACCTACAAAGACAGCTGCCAGTCTATCATGTTATAATACAATGTCCATGTATTTTCCATAAAACTAGATTCTACCTGTAGGAGAAAGCATATTCCACGTTCAGTCTATCTTGTTTCACTTAACATGATGAGTTAAAATTCTTCCCATTTTCATAAAAATTCCATACAACCCTTCTTTTGTATGACTGTATAAACTTGCATTGGACATCCATACCACCGTGAATTTATACTTAAAATCAGAGTATAATTATTATGTAACTTCCTTACTAAGGTAAAATATTAAAATTTTTATTACTGTAATTAGATTCTAGAATTTAAAAAAATCAAGACAAATATTATTTGAATTGATGAACAATAAATTTCAGATAAAATCCTAAAATTCTCCACTTTCAGTATTATAATTTGAGGAATTAGTAGTATGACTTGACCTAAAACAGAAAATCACTTAGGAAAAAGGAATCATTCTTCAGTATCATTAATTTAAATAAGAACTGTTATCAAGAACTCTTTTAATAAAATTAGATGAAAAACAAAATGCTAAAAAAAAAACCAAAAAGCTGTCGCTTCTTTCCAGAAATAAAAAAACTGAACTTTGATATCTTTTAAAGTAAATATTGCACACAGGACAATGTGCCACGAGGTAGGTCCACCTCAGTTTGTTTGCAGAGAATTTGCCGATCAATGTGTAGTGTGGACTGTAGAGCACTTCCAACACACAAATTTTCCAAAATAGAGTTCATTATAAAAAGCACCCCAAAATACTTTAAGTTATTTTATTCAAAAGAGCAAGCCACCTGACCCTAAAATGCCTAGATTATACTAATTTCATAAGCCTGCTTCAGAGACAAAGTGGAACTCTCTAGCAACAAAGTGGAGTCAGGACTTGTCTTCCTGAGTGTGTCTGGGAGAGAGAATATTTGTCTTTGAATTTATGTACATAAAATCATTTGCCTACTAGTGGGAATAGTCATTCCGTCTTGATGGCCTTTCATGAGCTCCTGGAAAAAGCTGGTGGCGCTGGAAAATTCCAGTTCCTTCAAATTATTTTCTTAATGATATATTTTCTCATGGTGAATCTTCAGATTCCATTGGAGAACTTCACTGGAGCGACCCCTGATCATATATATCAGTTTGCCTTACTACTAGGTATTTGGTGCTAGCATCCAAAAATAAGGGATACCATTCGTGGTCTGTTTTTCTGGTACTGTGTCACTTCATTTAGCATAATATCTTCTAGTTCCATCCATTTACCTGCAAAGTTCATGATGTCATCTTTCTTTACTGCTGCGTAGAACTCCATTGTGTAGATGTACCACATTTCCTCTATCCACTCATTGGTTGACTGGCACTTAGGTTGGTTCCAGCTCTTTTCTATTGTGAAGAGAGTTGCAATAAACATAGATGTGCATGTATCTTTGTGGTAGGATGAATTTTGTTGGTATATACCCATGAGTGGTAAGACTGGGTCAGATGGTAAGCCCATTTTCAGTCTTTTAAGGGTTCTCCACGCTGCTTTCCATAGTGGTTGTACAAGTTTACATTCCCACCAACATTGGATGAGTGTTCCCCTTTCCCCACAATCTCTCCAGCATTTGGTGTCTTTTGTGTTCTTGATCTTAGCCAGTCTTATCAGAGTGAGATGATATCTTAAAGTGGTTGTAATTTGCAGTTCCTTAATTTTTAACTATGTTGAACACTTTTTAAGATGTTTCTAAGCCTTCTTTATTTCCTCACTTGTGAAGTTTCTGTTCAGCTCTTTGCTCCATCTCTTGAGTGGGTCATTTGTTTTCTTACCTCTTTGTTTTTTGAGTAGTTTATACATTTTGGATGATAATGTTCTGTCAGATGTATCATTGAAGAAGGTTTCCTCCCACTCTGTGGGGTTTTTCTTCACTTCGTTGTTTCTTTCACTGTAGAGAAGCTTTCAGTTTAATGGGATCCCACTTGTCAATTGTTGACTTTATTTCCCATGCAGCTGCTGTTTGATTTAGAAAGTCATTTCTCACGCCTGTGTCTTGTATGTTGCTGCCAATATTTTCTTCTATCACCTTCAGAGTTGCAGGTTTCACATTGAGGTCTTTGATCCACTAGGGTTGATTTTTGTACAGGGTGAGAGGGAGGGATTTAATGTTATTCTCCTAGAAGTGGTGATCCAATTTTGCCAGCACCATTTGCTGAAGATGCTGTCTTTCCTCCGTTGAGTCTTTTTGGACCCTTTGTCAAATATGAGGTGGCTGAAATTGTATGAGATCAAGTTTGGATCTTAATTTTGTTCTATTGGTCAACAGATCTATTTTTGTGCCAATACCAGGCTGTCTTTATGACTATGGCCCTGTAATATAGTTTGAAGTAAGGTAGGGAAATACCCCCTGTATTGTATTTTTCACTCAGGGTTGCTTTAGCTATTTGGGGTCTTTTGTTTTTCCATGTGAATTTAAGGATTATTTTTCCAAGTCTGTGAAGAACCTCATAGGGATTTTGACTGGGATTACATTGAATCTGTATATCAATTTGGGTAAAATATACATTTTTACTATATTAATTTTCCCAATCCATGAGCATAGGAGGTCTTTTCATCTTTTGATGTCATTTTCAATCTCCTTCTTCAGGGGTTTAAAATCTTTGTTGTAGAGGTCTTTGATATCTTCAGTTAGGTGTGTTCCCAGGTATCTTCTTATTTTTGAGGCTATTGTGTGTGGGAAGGTCTTCTTATATTCCTGCTCCTCTTGCTTATTGTTGATGTAAAGAAAGGCTACTGATTTTTCTACGTTAATTTTGTAGCCCAAGGCTTTACTAAAACTTGTGTTTCTAGAAGTTTTCTGATGGAGTTCTTAGCATCCCATCTGCAAAAAGGAATAGCTTAACTTCTTTTCTGTTTAGTGCTACTTTAATTTCCTTCTCTTGTCTTATTGCCCTAGCAAGCATTTTGAGCACTATGTTGAAGAGGAGTGGTGATAGGTAGCAGCCTTTCAGGGTTCCCACCTTTAAGGGAAATGGTTCCAATTTTTCTCCATTTAGGATGATGTTGGCTTTGATCATATTGAGGAATGTTCCTTTCAGTCCTATTCCCTCTAGGACTTTAAACATTAAGGGATGCTAGATCTTGTCAAAGGCTTTTTCTGCTTCAATTGAGATGATTGTGTGGTTTTTGTCCCTCAGACCATTTATGTGTTTTATGATATTTATTGATTTACATATGTTGAACCATACCTGCATCTCTGGTATGAATCCAACTTGATCATGATGGTTGATCTTTTTCATGTGGGTCTGTATGTGATTTGCAAGTATTTTGTTGAGAATTTTTGCATCTATGTTCATTAGTGAGATGGGTCTATAGCTTTCTTTTTTTGCTTGCATCTTTGTCTGGTTTTGGTATTAGAGTGATGCTGGCTTCATAGAAGGAGTTTGGGGGAATTCCCTCTGTTTGTATCCTTCTAAACAGTTTGAGTAGCAATGGTTGTATGACCTCTTTAAATGTTTTGTAGAATTCTGCTGTAAAACCATCTGGACTGGGGCTTTTTTTAGTTGGAAGGTTTTTAATTACATCTTCAATTTCCTCAAATATTATGGGTCTGTTTAAACTGTCAATCTCTTCTTGGTTAATCTTTGTTGGTTCCCAGGATTTCAGCTATTCATCCATTTCTCTTAGGTTTTCAAATTTAGTGGAGTATAGATTTTTGAAATATTCCCATATGATTGTCCGGATCTTTTCTTTGTATGTTGTGATGATTCCCCTTTCATCACAAATACTATTGATTTGGAGTTGCTCTCTCTTTTTTGGTTAACTGGGTTAGAGGTCTGTCTATTTTGTTTAGTTTTTCAAAGTACCAGCTTTTGGATTCGTTGGTTTATGTATTGTTTTCTTTGTTTCTATTTCATTGATTTCTGCTCTGATTTTTGTTATTTCTTCTTATCTGTTGGGCTTAGGTTTCACTTGTTTTTGTCTCTCAAGTGTTTTTAGCTGCAGTGTTAGATCATTTATTTGTTCCCTTTCTGTTTTTTTGTTTTGTTTTGTTTTGTTTTGTTTTTTGATGTGGGCACTTAGGGCTATTAATTGCCCTCTCAAGACTGCTTTTTTATTTTTATTTATTTATTTATTTATTTATTTATTTATTTATTTATTTATTTATTTATTTTGTCTTTTCGAGACAGGGTCTCTGTGTAGCCCCAGCTGTCCTGGAACTCGCTCTGTAAATCAGGCTGGCCTTGAACTCACAAAGATCCGCCTGCCTCTGCCTCCCAAGTGCTAGGATTAAAGGCATGTACCACCACACCCGGTTATTTTTATTTATTTTTTATGTGTATGAATGTACTGTCTGCATGTAGGTCTGTGCACCTGTGTCATGCAATGCCGCAGAGGTCAGAAGAGGGTGTCAGATTCCCCTGGAACTGGAGTTAAAGACGGTTCTCAGCCTCCATGTGGGTGCTCGGGATCGAACCCAGGTCCTCTGCAAGAGCAGTTGGCGATCTTAACCACTAAGCCATCTCTCCAGCCCAAGACTGCTTTTTTTTTTTTTTTTTTGTCCTTTTGAGACAGGGTCTCCCTGTAGCCCCAGCTGTCCTGGAACTCGCTCTATAGACCAGGCTGGCCTTGAACTCACAAAGATCCTCCTGCCTCTGCCTCCCAAATGCTAGGATTAAAGGAATGCACCACCACGCCCGGCCCAAGACTGCTTTTAAAGTAACCCACAGGTTTTGTTGTGTTGTATTGTCTTTTTCATTCAGTTCCATGAATTCTTTTATTTCACTCTTTATTTCTTCCCTGACTCATTCATTATTCAGGATTGTGTTGTTTAGTCTCCATGTGTTATTGTAGCTGGTCGGACTTATTCTGGTGTTCATATTGAGCTTTATTGCACTGTTGTCTGATAGAATTCAAGGAATAATTTCTATCCTTTTGTATTTGTTAAGATTCTTTTTGTGCCCCAGTATGTGGTCGAGTTTGGAGAATGTTCCGTGAAGTGCTGAGTAGAAAGTATATTCTCTGTTATTTGGGAGGAATATTCTGTAGAGGTCTGTGAGGTACATTTGGTGTATTGTATTGTTCAGTTCTGATGTCTCTCTGTTTTTGTCCTGTTGATCTATCCAAGGGGTTCAGTGGGGTGTTGGAGTCTTCCACTATTAGTGTGTTAGGATTAATCTGTGTCTTAAAGTCCTGCAGAGTTGTGTTTATAAAGTTAGGTGCACCAGAGTTTGGTCCACAGACATTTAGGATTGTAAAATCTTCATGGTTCATTGTTCCTTTCACAAGGATGTAATGGTCCTCTTTGTCTCTTCTGATTAATTTTACTTTGAGATCTATTTTATTTGATATTAGAATAGCCACTCCAGATTGTTTCTTGGTACCATTTGCTTGCAATTTTTTCTTCCATCCTTTCACTCTAAGGTAGTGTCTGTCCTTGAAGGTGAGATGGGTTTCTTGTAAACAGCATATAGAAGGGTTCAGTGTCCTAATCCATTCCCATTCTCCCAGTCTATGCCTTTTGATTGAGGAGTTTAGACCATTAGTATTTAAGGTTATTATTGAGAGATGTGTGTTGCTTCCTTTTACCTTATTTTTTGTTTGCATTCTTGGTCTAGGTTTATATTTACTCTTATGATTTTGCTGCTTTCTTTAATTGCTTAGGGATAGTTGCTTCTTTTCTCTGCTCTTTGGATTGCTTTGAGGATTTTCTGAAGTGTTGGTTTCTTTTTTTTTTAGCACAGAAAGAGTTCTTTATTCGCATGTTTTACAATTCCAAAGTTTTTTTGCACAAAATATAAATTGTATTTCTATATGATACCAATAAAAACACATTTTACTTATGAAAACAATTCCCCTTAATATAGCCCCAAAACTAATTCTACAGAAGTTAAACCAAGGGTATACAGTACTTTAATAAAGAAATCAAATAAAAGTATTTTACAAAATACATTAAACTATATCAGTAAATGGAAATTGTTATATATTCATGAATTGGAAGACTCACTAACATCAAGGTGATGTTTGCACTCAACGTGATCTCCAAATGGAGTTAATCCTTATTAAAATTCAAAAGGCACTTCTGTTTTAAAGAAAAAAAAAAAAACAGAGAGCAAATTGTCAACTTCCTATGGAAACCCAGAGCACTTGAGAACAAAAAAAGAACAAATACTAAAGGGGCTGGACAGATAAATTGGTAGTCAAGAGAATCTACTGAATTCCAAAGTTTTCAGATCATGCTTGATAGCAGTAAGCCAAGTTAAGTGTACTGAGTTCTTTTCCTTATTTACATCAAACTCTATTCCATCACCTTTCCAGAGTGTGATAAATTTTATCAAGAAAATACAAAGAACAGTAATTCAAGCTGCTCTTGCTACTTGAAGGCTTTTCCTATAACATCCTAGAAGTACGCTTAAGGAACTCAAAGGTAGCAGCCAATCACCTAGCCATTCATTGAATTTTGTAGATTAATGTCTCCTGTGTACAGGATATATGTACACAGAAGATCTTGAAAACCCAGCACAGAAATGTATTCTGAAAATCATGCAGACCAGGAATATTTTATTCATTCTATTATTAAAAATAACTCGATGCAGTGAAGATAAAATGCAAACCTTCACAGAATAAGAATACTGAATCGTGAGGTTATGGTGAGAATAGAGACTTCCAGAAAGATGGAACCAACTAATCCAAACAGAAGTGACCTTAAATCAGCTATAAAATGTTATTTCATAGTTGGTTGTTCTGTGCTTAATACCAAAGATAATGTTTTTTTTTTCACATTTTTTATTGATGTTTTGTGTATTTCATACATCATTTTCCAATTCAGTTCAGGCATATATCCCCTTCCCTTCCCCCCACCCCACCCCTACCCATCCCAGATCATGCATTCTGCCTTAACTTTTCTGCATCTTTCTCTGTTTTTTTGTTTTGTTTTCATTTTTTTTAACAATAGGTGATAATCTGTGAGTACAAGCATCCTTCATGTAAAACCAATTTGCGAGCAGTT
>VZQC01007215.1:724895-737699 GCA_009823505.1 Rhizomys pruinosus
ACCCGCGCGCGGTCCCTCTGGGCCGGGGACCCCGTAGACGGGTTCAGAGCGAGACCCTCTCCCAGCTGCCCCCCGCCAGACCCCGCCTAGAGCTGTAGAGCTGTGTACCTGGCCTGGCGCGTTATGGCGTCTCCCCTGCGACCCCTGTTTATACCAATTTAATTTAATACAGGTATCTTATCATTTTTCCATAACTTGAAGTGCCATGTGATATGCATGTAAAGGTTGAACCAAAACTGAACACTATTAAACAAACCTTGACTAGATATACATTTTGATTTTTAAACTAGTTGACTGAACCTTACACATTTAAGTTTATTTCTATAGTGTTCTTTTTACCTGTCACAACAAACCTCCTCAGACTTTGATCACTAGCATAGACTTTTTCATCATCTTCACATAAATCCTTACTAAAAATATCCTTTTAACATTTTTCCTTTTTAGATCCCTTTTTGATACCATGAGACATAACATTCATAAACAGATTAACCCTTAATTGTGCGGATTTACTAAGTAACTATTACTTATTTACCATGCAATGAAGTGGGACAGTTATCTCAAATACACTAGTATAAACTGTGGGATGTTCATGCCAGCTTGGGAGCAGGTTTTGAATGACCAATTTTCTTTGAGTGCTTAGAGGTACTTTACCTAGGCCTGGAAAACATCCCCACATGTGTATCATGTGGAAATAAATTGTACCCTAGAACAGAAATGAACTTAAAATATAAGTACTAAGGACCATAGTGTAGTTTAAAAGTTTTAGCTCACATGCCAGTTTACTTATGAATCAACTTGATATCAAGTAAATCATTAGCATTAGATGCAAGCCTATTCATTTAAACAGCTCCATAAAATGAATGTGTAACTAGTTTCAAAACCAAAATTTCAGCACCTTGATGAAAACTCTAAATTACAGATGAAAAGTTAAATCAGAGTAAAATATAACACTTAATTTTATAACAGTCTACATAACAACACTTTAAACTTCACAATATATACAGTACTGAGGTCGTCTATTTGTGAACCTAATTTTCCTATTTATAATTTAGGATAAATTGGGTCAGTTATTTGTTTCTGACTCAGAAATTCTATAGTAATGATCTTTACACTTAAAGACCTTGGCTGTGCTAGGATTAAAGACATGCTAGGATTAAAGGTGCGGCCCACCAACCTGGCTGGAAACTTCCAGGAGTGGCCAGACCACCAGTGTTCTAGTTTGTCTTTCCATTGCTGTGACAAAACACTCTGACTGACACCAACTTGCGGAGGAAAGGGTTTATTCAGCTTACATCTCCTGGGTCACAATTCATCACTTAGGGAGCCCAAGACAGGAACTCAGGGCAGGAACCTGGAGGCAAAAGAAGAAAAAAAAACAATGGAAAAAAAACTACTGGCTTGCTAACTGGCTCATGCCCAGACTGCCTTCTTATACTGTCACTGCTCAACAATCAAGACAATACACCACAGATGTGGCCACAGGCCAATCCAATGGAGCCAATTCCCCAACCGAGACTCCCTCAACCCAGATGTGTCAAGTTGACACCAAAGCTATCCAGCACAATTGATCCCTTGTCAACTTGACACACAAACACATCGCTATTAAACCACCTTTACAGTTCTTATCCCCAAAGTATGATGTTAACACTAATCACAACCTAAGACAGTACATCCTTAAAAGCCCCACAGTCCTTAAAATGTCCAAACACTTAAAAGTCCAGTCTATTAAAAGTCTCCTAACTGTGGGCTGCTGCAAAATCCAAAACAAGTACTGTCTTATTTCAAAGGGAAGAATCAGGCACTCTCAAACAAAACCTAAGTCCAGCAAGTAGCTCAAGGCTGGACACCTGGGATTCACTCACGATCTTCTGGGCTCCAAAGGTTCTCGGCAGCTCCCCCTCTCCGACTCTGCCGTCCATGGCACACTCATCTCACAAACCCAGGCCGACTCCATTCTACACCTACTGCTGCTCTTGGTGGTCCTCCCAGGGTACTGGCATCTCCAAAAAGCTGGGGTCGCTACTGAAACTGAGGCAGCACCTTCACCAATGGTCTCTTCTGACCTCTCCTGGTGCAAAGCCTCAGCTTCTCTCCATGACCCCTGCAATCCTGGGGTCTTCACAGCAACCGAGGTGCACTTCCACCAGTGGTCTTTCCTGACCTCTCACAGTGCCAAGCCTCGGCTGCTCTCTGTGACCCCCTCAAATTTCAACACCGGGAACCATATAGGAGACTTACACGTTACCAAGTCCGGCTTCTGGCTCGAGATGGAGGCTCAGGCCCTTTCTGGGTCACACCTTCTGTGTGCTGACCTTGAAGAAATTCTCCCCAGAAGATTTCACGTCAGTGATGCTGGTCTCTTGTTACTTACAGCTGATTTTTCAGCCCCAGCTAATCAGCATCAATTGCCCCATTACCACAAAAATTTCACTTCAGGTTCTGGTCTCTTGTTACTTACAGCTGATTCTCCAGCCCCAGCTGACCAGAACCCACAGATTACACAGTCCTGATGATCTCTGCTTCCCTTTGAAACTTCACAAGCCAGGCCTCCATCTTCTACAACTCCTTCAGCAAAACTGCTCCAAGCTCCACAGCAATGATCTTTAAGCATTCAATGATCTTCCCAGCCCAAATTTCCAAACGCCTCCACAATCCTTCCCCAAAACACCAAGGTCAGGTCTGTCACAGCAATACCCCACTCTTCTGGTACCAATTTCTGTTCTAGTTTGTCTTTCCATTGCTGTGACAAAACACTCTGACCGACACCAACTTGGGGAGGAAAGGGTTTATTCAGCTTACATCTCCTGGGTCACAGTTGATCACTCAGGGAGCCCAAGGTAAGAACTCAGGGCAGGAACCTGGAGGCCATGGAGGACTGCTGTTCACTGGCTTACTCTCTACTGGCTTGCTTGCTGGCTCATGCCCAGTCTGCCTTCTTATACTGTCACTGCTCAACAATCAAGACAATACACCACAGATGTGGCCACAGGCCAATCCAATGGAGCCAATTCCCCAACCGAGGCTCCCTCAACCCAGATGTGTCAAGTTGACACCAAAGCTATCCAGCACAACCAGGACACCAGTTCCATCCCAGGGAGGTATGTTTGCTTCCTATGAGGAGGAAGGGGGTAGGGGAAACAGATAGGAAACACAATAAAGCCCATTACCTACCTCAGGAGGGGTAGCTCTCCCACCCTGCAGTTAAGAAACTGAGCTGGGCCGGGCCATTCTGGTAACAGTTCTCCACCCAACCCAGAACAAGGTATCCATGAGACTTTGTCTTCTGAGTGCTGGAAGAGAGTTTGGAAATATGTTCTTTTAGAGTACCCAATTTATACCACTAAGATATTTATATTTCTGATTAGGCATATCAGAATAAGATTTTGCTAAGTATGAGGGCATAAGGAACTTACACTCTCCAAATAGGTTCTTACCCGTAAACTGAACTGAACTTCCATGGTTTAAAAAGACTCAAAAATGCATTCAAAACATCGGGAGCCTGGGGTAAGTGGTCTGCTCTGTCATCTCAAAGTGATCATGATACATTTTTTTGGTCTTTTTTGAGACAGGGTCTCCCTGTATCCCTTGCTTTCCTGGAGATCAGGCTAGCTTTGAACTCACAAAAATCTGCCTGCCTCTGCCTCCCAAATGCTAGGATTAAAGGTGTGCACCACCAAGACTGGCTAGGAGATTAAAAGCATGGAGTGAAGTACAGTTTTCATGAATTTGATTCACCCAGTTTGCTGAGACCAACTCTTCCTCAACACAAACACACAGCCTGCTTGAGAGATCAGCAAGGAGGGCACAGACCCAGAGAGGTCCCTTTTCCACCCATGAGGAAGAAGGGAGGGGGGGGATGGAAACATACACAAAAATTCTTGCAGAAACAAAACAGAGCCCAATAGCTGTTCCAAACTTCTCTCCCTCACTCCTTGGAGGCAAGAGCCTATAATCCCCCACTAGAAGCCATGCAGCACCCCACTGATCCAGGTGCCAGACACCAAAATTGGTCTCTCGCAGAGACTGAAAGTTGCCATGTGGGCACTCCAGAGATCTCAGGAATTCCCCAAGCTCTAAAGACCTCCTCCCAAGCCAGAACAGGATTCCTGAGTAACTGCTGATGCAAATTTTACTAGCTAGTAAGAGGCAGATTATCTCTGGTCCTTTGAGATAGCAGCTGGGTGGAGGAAACTCACCAAAGCAGACCTGATGGGCTGACCTTGATCTCACAAAGAACTGCCTGCCTCAGCCTCCAAAGGACTGGTATTAAAGGTGTGTGCCACCACACAGGGTTGGAGAATTCATTCCCAGTCCTGAAGACTAGTTAATGTTAAATCAGGGGTACATCCATCCAGAGAATCTGGCCTGCAGGTCTCAAAAAAAATAGGTAATTCCAAAGCAAGCAAGTTACCTCACACAATCTCTTTTGAATGCAGACACAAATCAACTTTTAGTCCTTTAAATGCATTTTTAAATCTCAATTTTTAAATTCTGCATGTGCGTATCTAGCCTGACATGCCAAAATGAATGCTTCTGCGCAAACCTACATGCAGACATACAAAAATAAATAACGTTAAATAATAATAATAATAAATTAATTAAAAAAAAGAAACTTGAGTTTAAACAAAACCAAAATGAAAGGAAAAAAAAAAAAGAAACAAGCACTTTCTTATCCAAAACACACAGCCAACCAAATGAGAGATGTCTCTAGTCCCTCCTGTGGGGGAGTGATTCCTGTGCTTCCTTCCAAGGGTATATTTGTGGGGGGCTAATGAGTATCCCTAGCAGGGGAAGCTGAAGGGCATTTGGGGGGTGGGTATGGATCGACCATTCTTGTCCTGGTGGAAGTCAGGGACACAAGGCAGGTCAAACATCTTGGTTTTCTTGTGGCAGACTGAGTTATGCTCACACAGAACATCTACTGCCGAGACGCCCTTAAGGCTCACAACTATGGCGAGTAGTAGCAATGAAACGGCCTCCTCTCAAATGAATCCAATTCCTATGATTTCATTTTAAGGCCATGGGTCTGGAGGAGTGGGGCAGCAATCCATGGCTCCTCAATGTGGGGAGGAATATTATCAATGAGGGCAGGAATTGGTAAGGGAGGAGAGAGGTCTGTTGGGGAGGAAGGGTCGGTGCCCGGCGTTCACCCTAATGCATGTCTGAAAGAGCAAAGAACACAGAAGGAGGACTACTCGACAATCAAGGAAGGGGGGGTGCTTCACCAGAACCAGGGGTTCAAAAAACCACATTGGGGAACAGATGTAGTCAACAACCAAGGAGGCCTCCTGGGGAATTTTGGGGTCTGACTGAAGGAATGGGGGTGAGATGTGCAAAGTCAAAACACAGAGCTTGGGAGTCAGGTGAAAACAGACAGAGGGAGAGCTGTCATGGACTCATTTACTGGGGGCAGGTTTAGGGGTTATGTACTGTTCAAATTCGTGTTTGCAACTGGCCCAGGTTTGCAATGCAGCTTGTATGGTCCCCCCTGCCTAGGGCAGGTTAGGTTGATGAGGGACAAGCTCTGAGAACCCATAATTCTCAGCATACTGGCTATACTACACACACACACACACACACACAGACACACACACACACACACACACACACACACACACACACACACACACACGTTTAAATGTCCCGTTACGTGTAAAAGCCAGAGGTCAGTCTCAAGTGTAATTCTTCAGACACTGTCTAACTTGAATTTTGAGACAAGAGTCTGACACTGTCCTGGACATTGCCCATTAGGTTACCATTTCTGACCAGTAAACCCCTGGGATCTTCCTGCCTTTACTTCCCAAGTGCTGATATTACAAGCAATTGTGCACATACCAGGCTTTTTACATGGGTTCTAGGTGTTGTATACAGGTCCTCATGATTGTACTTTATTTACTAACTGAAAAATCTCTACAACCCATATGATAGAAAATTTTTAGGCTCTAAAATTTGATGGGGAGGAGTTGAGTCTGTTTTTTTCTGCTTCTTCAGTACTTGTGATAAAACCTCTGATAGGGGCAGGAGATATTGGTTGCTTTTGCAGGAAGAATCAGGATTGTTTCCAGCACATACATGGAGGTTAACATCTACCTGTAACTATATTCCAGAAGATCTTATTACTTCTTCTGGCCTCTGCTACCATGCAAGACATGGGTGAACTTTCATACATGGAGGCAAAAACACTCATACACATAAAAAATAAGTAGAAAATTAAAAGCCTCCCATAGAATAGTTTCTCAGTTAATATTTCAGTGACTTAAATGCAGGTGTGCAAGATGTCAAATTTTATCTATTGTTCCCTACATTCCTAAAAGAACTAAGCCAATCCACTTTGTTTCACAGAGAAAGACTAAAGGGGTAATAAACCAAGATTTTATTACCATTTATTATTTTTTTCTCTACTTCATGGTATCATTAACTGTGGAATAAATTTCCTTTTTCCCACAAGAATCAGTGTTCTGATGCCATATTCCTTTTGGGATCAGAAACACGTAAAAATTTTTAATTGCTTACACAATATTAAATTTCCTACCTGTAGGCACTCTTTTGACAGTAGCATTTAAGAGAGTCAGCAAGCAGCCTCCAAGCCTGGACCCATGCTGATATACTGCTAAACCTGTGAAACCTGGGCACCAACTGTCTTTTATGCCTTAGGGCAAAACTCTGATCTGGAGCAAATGGCCTGAAGTCCGACTAGTCCTACCCACCTGCCCCAGCCCCCAATTCTGTGTGTCTCAGTCCCCTTGCAATGATCTGTATAAAATACCCTGATTTATAACATTAAAGCGAGTTTTATTCCCCCTTGTGTTTCCCAGCCCCCTGCAAGGATTTGTATAAAAAGCCTTGAGTTACAACATTAAAGTGAGTTCTTTTACTCCCAATCTCTATGAGTCTGCTTCCTTTTACACTCTGGGTTACTTCCCACGGTTCCCTCATTCTACCAGCTGGCACTCAAGTGAGGATTAATTCCCAGCTGTCCAGGGGCAATTCTGAGGCTTTCACCATCGTGAACTGCGAGCCCTAGCCCAGGGAGAAGACCATCTAGTGGAAGGCAGCACAAATATAATGAACATTTAAAGGACCACCAGACGTATACTTCAGATGACAGCTATCCTTCACACTGAGAGACTCCAAAAAGTGTGTTATCCACGTATTTCACAAATTGAGAATGTGAAGCTAAATTAACTTTAAAATAAAGAACAGTATAAAGGATTAAATCTCCCATATACTCATATTTTGTCATCTAAAATATATGTCCAGTGTTCCTTTAAATTTTCATTACTTGTGTGCCACATTCCACTAGATGTTCTTCTCCCTGGGCTTGGGCTGCCAGGTTCTGGAACTGTTCCCTGGCCCACCAGTTATCAATCCTCAGGCTTAAGCCACTAGCAGGGAGGGAGAGAATGTTGAGAAGTAACCCGGAGAGATAAAGTTGATGGACTCTTAGAGACCAGGAGTTAAAGGACTCAGTTTAATGTTGTAACTCAAGGCTTTTCATAAAAATCTTTGCAGGGGGCTGGGGCATACAGAATTGGGGGATGGGGCACACAGGACTTCAAGGCATTTGCTCCAGATCAATGTTTTGCCCTGAAGGATTAAAGAAAGGTGGCAGCACTGAGGTTTCATAGGTTTAGCAGGATATAAGCAGGGGTCGAGGCTTGGAGGCTCCTTGCTGACTCTCTTAAGTGCTTCTACCAAAAGAATGCCTAAATCTCCCCATTTTTACTTATTTAACAAAAAGCTCAGTTGTCACAAACTGTTATTATTTCATCTATTGTGGATACTTTGGAATAGTGCAGCCCAATGTGGCTCTCACTGAGGAAAACAGAACCTGGGTGTGTGTATAGTAAGCTGGAAGTGTGATGTCTGGTGGATACATCAAAGGAAAAGCCTTCAGGGTCTGGAACTTTGTTGAAGTGGGCGAGGAAAGAATACTGCATTATTCTGACCTCACAGAGGCAACTGGGACAGTTATTTTTGCAGATTTACACCTCAAGCGGGACAAAGTCTCAGTCCCACAGCTAGCTACCTATGTTATTAATTAAAATGGAGCAGTGTCAATGTCTTCCAGCGGATTTTAGGGATAGTTTGATACTAGACTAAGGACATTCTGGGATGTAACCTCAAACTGGCTTTGGACAAACCAGAAAGCTAACCTCCTAAGTTGGAGATTAGTCTTAACAAAAGGGATAATTTAGGTGGCCTGGAGGGTCTTGGGTTGCAATAACATGGCTCTGTCAACAAAAAATAACATTTTTTCTCCAAATATAAAGACAAACAGGCATTCTTCGATTTTCCTCTGAACACAGAGGCAGCAAAAGGCCCCAGGCCAGCTGCCAAGACTCTCAAAGTGCTTTCACACCTATTAATTAAAACCCAGAAACTGGTGCCAGTGCATTACAAACTGACCATAAAAAATGCAAAGAAACTTACTGAGTTTCCACCTTTTCCGTCACGTGGTGGAACTCTAAAAAATGACCAAGCAAAATAATACCTTTTCTCCCATCAAGACATACAGGTATGTAAATAATCTTTCCTTCTATACATGAAGACATACATATATCACTTAATATCCCTTTCAACATAAATGGTGATTTTAATTGTACCCCCAAAGTATTATGTTTAGCTGGAAAGAGCTATACATGAAACTATATTGATGGAATATAGTCTAGTCACAATTGTCATTTTGGTCTCCTATTGGTTTTGTCTTTAACCAGTAGCTCCTAGGCTTTGGGGTAAGGGCAGTTGAGAAGAGGGGCAAACAATTCTTTGTTGTTGAACATAGCACTTAGGCTGTCACAGCCTTTCTCCAGCAGGAGTCTAGCGACTCGGCTCTGGCTTTAATTTCTATGGAGGCAGGGATTGTGGGCATGGAGGTGAAGCAAAGCAGCCACATGTAGCCTCAAGCTGAGTCAGAGTCTAGGATTTCAGGGGGTGCCTTCTGCAACTTACTGATGGAATATGAATGGTAAAAGCATAGGCAATTAATTAAATATTATAAATTATACTAGGTTGTGCTGTTGGTATAGCTTAGGTGGTTAAAAATACCATTCATTTTTATTACTGTGGGTAGGAAATACCTCATTTATCATTCCAGTAGGTATATGGCTTGAGGCTTATTAAAGTTCTTTTAAGAATAAAATATATTAGCCCTTTAATCATTAAGTTTGAAAAATAAAATAATAGGCCAGTCATGGTGGTGCACGCCTTTAATCCTAGCACTTGGGAGGCAGAGTCAGGCGGATCTTTGTGAGTTCAATGCCAGCCTGGTCTACAGAGTGAGTTCCAGGACAGCTGTGGCTACATGGAGACCCTGTCTCGAAAAGACAAAAAAAAAAAAAAAGTAAAGAAAAATAAAAACAAAATAATATATCAGTTTAGTACTTAAGATTAGCCCACGGTCTTTTAACCTTGATAGATTCATTGGGCCTGATTTTTAGCTTGATAAAAGACAGCTGTAATATTTTTACTGATATAATTGGCTATGGGGAGAAATCCAAGCCAGTATATACCTGGCTTTGATACATATTTAACAGATGTGTATTGAGAAATATAATATCCCTCTGTGGTGTTTTGAATGAGTGTCCCCCATAGGCTTTAAGTATTCAGACATTTGTCTCCAGTTGGTGGCACTGTTCTTGGAGGTTTCAGAAGGTGTGGCCTTGTTAGAGGAAGTACGTCACTGGGGGCAGGCTTAGTGAGTTTAACAAGCCTTGTGGTCTCCAGTCGCTCTCTCTGCTTCCTGTGATCATTGCGAGATATGACCCTCGGCTTGCTGCTCCAGCTCCAGCCGCCATGCCTCCAAACACAATGGACTCTAATTCCCTGGAACCACCAATTGTAAGCTCAAATAAACTCTTCATTTTATAACTTCCTTGGTCATGGTGTTTTATCACAGCAACAGAAAATTGACTAATACAGTTATTTGGTACAAGAGAGTAGGCAACTGTCTTTTATGCCTTAGGGCAAAACTCTGATCTGGAGCAAATGGCCTGAAGTCCGACTAGTCCTATCCACCTGTCCCAGCCCCCAATTCTGTGTGTCCCAGCTCCCTTGCAATGATCTGTATAAAATACCCTGATTTACAACATTAAAACGAGTTTTATTCCCCCTTGTGTTTCCCAGCCCCCTGCAAGGATTTGTATAAAAAGCCTTGAGTTACAACATTAAAGTGAGTTCTTTTACTCCCAATCTCTATGAGTCTGCTTCCTTTTACTCTCTGGGTTACTTCCCACCGTTCCCTCATCCTACCAGCTGGAGCTCAAGCGAGGACTATTTCCCAGCTGGCCAGGGGCAATTCTGAGGCTTTCAGCATCATGAACTGTGAGCCCTAGCCCAGGGAGAAGAACATCTAGTGGAAGGTAGCACAAATATAATGAACCTTTAAACGACCACCAGATGCATACTTCAGATGACACCTATCCTTCACACTGAGAGACTCCAAAAAGTGTGTTATCCACATATTTCATAAATTGAGAATGTGAAGCTAAATAAACTTTAAAATAAAATAAAAAACAGTATAAAGGATTAAATCTCCCATATACTCATATTTTGTCATCTAAAATATATGTCCAGTGCTCCTTTAAATTTTCATTACTTGTGTGCCACATTCCACTAGATGTTCTTCTCCCTGAGCATGGGCTGCCAGGTTCTGGAACTGTTCCCTGGCCCACCAGTTATCAGTCCTCAGGCTTTAGCCACTAGCAGGGAGGGAGGGAATTGTGAGAAGTAACCCAGAGAGATAAAGTAGATTGACTTATAGAGACCAGGAGTAAAAGGACTCAGTTTAATGTTGTAATTCAAGGCTTTTTATAAAAATCTTTTCAGGGGGCTTGGGCATACAGAATTGGGGGATGGGACACACAGGACTTCAAGGCATTTGCTCCAGATCAAAGCTTTGCCCTGAACGTTTAAAGACAGGTGGCAGCACTGAGGTTTCACAGGCTTAGCAGGATATCAGCAGGGGTTGAGGCTTAGCGGCTGCTTGCTGACTCTCTTAAGTGCTTCTACCAAAAGAATGCCTAAATCTCCCCATTTTTACTTATTTAACAAAAAGCTCAATTGTCACAAACTGTTATGATTTCATCTATTGGTGATACTTTGGAATAGTGCAGCCCAATGTGGCTCTCACTGAGGACAACAGAACCTGGGTGTGTTTATAGTAAGCTGGAAGTGTGATGTCTGGAGGATACATCAAAGGAAAAGTCTTCAGGTTTTGGAACTTTGTTGAAATGGGTGAGGAAAGAATACTGCATTATTCTGACATCACAGAGGCATCTGATACAGTTATTTTTGCAGATTTCCACCTCAAGCAGGACAAAGTCTCAGTCCCACAACTAGCTCCCTAGATTATTAATTAAAATGGAGCAGTGTCAATATCTTCCAGAGGATTTTAGGGATAGTTTGATACTAGACTAAGGACATTCTGGGATGTAACCCCAAACTGGCTTTGGACAAACCAGAAAGCTAACCTCCTAAGTGGGAGATTAGTCTTAAAAAAGGGATAATTTTAGTATATGTGCTGCCGAATTAGTCTGGACTCTTGATTGATCAACATGTCTGTGCATACAAGCCACTCCAACTGGTCTATGGGAACCTTGGGTTGTTCAAAATTTGGAAATAGATACTTGCAAAATGCACCAATTACCTGATTGTATGACATAATGAGTGACATCAATGCTATCTGCAAACAACTGTGTCATTGTATTGTAGAATCCCTTAAAAAATAAAATAAAATATTAAAAAAAAATAAATAAATGTATGAAAAAAAGGGATAATTTAGGTGGCCTGGAGGGTCTTGGGTTGCAGTAACATGGCTCTGTCAACACAAAATAACATTTTTTCTCCAAATATAAAGACAAACAGGCATTCTTCGATTTTCCTCTGAACACAGAGGCAGCAAAAGGCCCCAGGCCAGCTGCCAAGACTCTCAAAGTGCTTTCACACCTATTAATTAAAACCCAGAAACTGGTGCCAGTGCATCAGGAACTGAGCATAAAAGATGCAAAGAGACTTACTGAGTTTGTAACTTTTCCCTCACGTGGTGGAACTCTAAAAAATGACCAAGCAAAATAATACCTTTTCTCCCATCAAGACATACAGGTATGTAAATAATCTTTCCTTCTATACATGAAGACGTACATATATCACTTAATATCCCTTTCAACATACATGGTGATTTTAATTGTACCCCCAAAGTCTTATGTTTTGCTGGAAAGAGCTATACATGAAACTATATTGATGGAATATAGTCTAGTCACAATTGTCTTTTTGGTCTCCTATTGGTTTTGTCTTTATCCAGTAGCTCCTAGGCTTTGGGGTAAGGGCAGTTGAGAAGAGGGGCAAACAATTCTTTGTTGTTGAACATAGCATTTAGGCTGTCACAGCCTTTTTCCAGCAGGAGTCTAGTGACTTGGCTCTGGCTTTAGTTTCTATGGAGGCAGGGATTGTGGGCATGGAGGTGAAGCAAAGCAGCCACATGTAGCCTCAAGCTGAGTCAGAGTCTAGGCTTTCAGGGGGTGCCTTCTGCAACTTACTGATGGAATATGAATGGTAAAACCATAGGCAATTAATTAAATATTATTGATTATACTAGGTTGTGCTGTTGGTATAGCTTAGGTGGTTAAAAATACCATTCATTTTTATTACTGTGGGTAGGAAATACCTCATTTATCATTCCAGTAGGTATATGGCTTGAGGCTTATTAAAGTTCTTTTAAGAATAAAATATATTAGCCCTTTAATCATTAAGTTTGAAAAATAAAATAATAGGCCAGTCATGGTGGTGCACGCCTTTAATCCTAGC
>VZQC01007215.1:737788-783946 GCA_009823505.1 Rhizomys pruinosus
AAAAGAAAAAAAAGAAAAAAAAAAAAAAAAAAAAAAGAAAAAAAGAAAAAGAAAAACAAAATAATATATCAGTTTAGTGCTTAAGATTAGCCCATGGTCTTTTAACCTTGATAGATTCATTGGGCCTGATTTTTAGCTTGATAAAACACAGCTGTAATATTTTTACTGATATAATTGGCTATGGGGAGAAATCCAAGCCAGTATAGTATCTGGCTTTTATACATATTTAATAGATGTGTTTTGAGAAATAGAATATCCCTCTGTGGTGGTTTGAATGAGTGTCCCCCATAGGCTTTAAGTATTCAGACATTTGTCTCCAGTTGGTGGCACTGTTCTGGGAGATTTCAGAAGGTGTGGCCTTGCTAGAGGAAGTATGTCACTGGGGGCAGGCTTAGTGAGTTTAACAAGCTTTGTGGTCTCCAGTAGCTCTCTCTGCTTCCTGTGACCATTGTGAGATGTGACCCTCGGCTTGCTGCTCCAGCTCCAGCCGCCATGCCTCCAACCACATTGGACTCTAATTCCCTGGAACCACCAATTGTAAGCTCAAATCAACTATTCCTTTTATAACTTCCTTGGTCATGGTGTTTTATCACAGCAACAGTAAATTGACTAATACAGTTATTTGTTACCAGAGAGTGGGCTGTTGGCTGTGAAAAACCTGACCATGTGGATGTTTGGAGAAATGTGGAAGACTTTGGAACTTTGGGCTAAAAAAGCTGTTGACTACTGTAAGCAGAGCTGAAGGGGCTATTTTTGTAGAAGCCTGGAAGAAAGCATTGCTGCAAAAAATGTAGTTCCAGAGGAAAATAAAGACTTATGCAGCAACTGCAATATTTTGATAAAGAGTCTGGCAGCAGTTTGCCCACAGCCCAAATGCTAGCCTGATGCTAAGTTGAAAAGCAAGGGACTAATATCATTGACGGAGGATATTTCAAGACAGCCTAATGTAGAAATGGTGGCATGGCTGTTAATTGTGAATATTGTGCAGATGTACACTGAAGAAGAGCAGATGGTGCAGAAAGAAATGCAGAATGTACAGTTTGGATCTGAAAACTGCACTAGGAAGATTAAAGGTGCGGCCAAGGCATGTGAAGGAGAGGTTCCTTTTGATAAGGAGACTAAAGTGATTAAGGAGAGGCTTTGAGATTTACACGTAAACAACAGAAATAGTACCTTCAGGGCAAGACCACACCCAGCTAATCCTCTAACTTTTGAAAGGAAAATGCTGAAAGTGTTTTCTGCTCCAAAAATTTCAGGGCAGATATAAGTAGCAAATGTGGTTGAAATAGGCCAGGGTCCATCCCAAACTTGCAGCCAAACTCAGGCAGTTTCATTCACATGGTGCTGGCTTTAGAGGCATGAAGTTTGCAAGAGTGAAGGGTTATTCAGTTCTTCCTCCAAGGTTTCAGAGAGCTGACAAGGTCAGGCAGAATGCAGCAGGGGCATCCCTGAATAAAGAAGGCCGTGATAGGCCATTGCGTGAAGCTGTGAATGTGAAGCCTGGTTGGCAGCAGAGTCTAGTTTTGGTCCAGTATTTCCTCATTATGCCTCTATTCTTCCATTTTGGAATGGGAATGTGTATTCGGTTCCACTGTACATTGGGAGTATGTAATTTGTCTTTTGATTTTACAGGAGCTTACAGTTTAGGAGATTGGCCTGAGTCTCAGAAGAGACTTTGGACTGTAGACTTTTGAATGGCATTGAAACTGGTAAAGACTATGGGAACTTTTAAGGTTGGACTAAATGCATTTTGCATTNAGACTTTTGAATGGCATTGAAACTGGTAAAGACTATGGGAACTTTTAAGGTTGGACTAAATGCATTTTGCATTTTATATGGTCAGGAGCCTATGGGGGCCAGGGAGTGGAATGTGGTGATTTGAATGAGTGTCCCCCATAGGCTTTAAGTATTCAGACATTTGTCTCCAGTTGGTGGCACTGTTCTTGGAGGTCTTAGAAGGTGTGGCCGAGCTAGAGGAAGTATGTCACTGGGGGCAGGCTTAGTGAGTTTAACAAGCCTTGTGGTCTCCAGTCGCTCTCTCTGCTTTCTGTGCTCATTTCGAGATGTGACCCTAGGCTTGCTGCTCCAGCTCCAGCCGCCATGCCTCCCACCACAATGGACTAAACTCTTCCTTTTATAAGTTCCTTGGTCATGGTGTTTTATCCAAGAAACAGAAAAGTGACTAATACACCCTCCAAGAGATTTTGTCTCTTAAAGTAAGGAAGAAGTTAAGCTGTATTTTGGAGGGCATTAAATTAATTTTACCTTATTTTAAGAGAATATACCCTTTTTTGAAAATTATAGTACTACATACTCACACAGGAGCTGATGTTCATAAGTTCATTGTTGATGAAGAGGTGAAATACACTCTTTCAAAGCTAAGTTATCTTGTAGATAAAATGGGGCCATTACAGATAACATTACAGAAAGTATCTGCATATAAATTAATATCAATGCTGTTACCTGGAAATTTAGTATGGATTAGGAGTAAAAGTAATAACAACTTGTAGTTTACATACATTTAAGTGTGTCCAGTCTTTTACTGGACCAATAGTATTTGACCACTTTTTAAATAACATAAGTAATTTAGTTTACCATTATATAGTGTGTGAAAAGATTTTGGATAAAAGTAAAAAGTTAGAGAAACCTTGATTAAACATACATTGTGAGGTTTAAGTTATCTGATTAAGACTTGATCCTGTAGAAATAAGTTTTATATATAGATTATTTTAAACTTTATATATTACAAAACTTAGGTGTATAAATTTAAAGTATAAATTTTATAGAATGGGTTTTACAGATACATATGGGGTGTCTGTGGATCATAACCAGTAGATGGCAGTACATACTTAATAAAACTTTGAATTATCACTTGTGTAAATTTATATTTACCTTTAATAATTCAATTAAGCCATTAGCTGTCTAATTATACTGGCAGACCTGAGTTAGAGCAAAAAAATCAATCTTGGTTTTAGAGTTAGCCTAAACTGAATTTAAACACTAAATTTTTGTAAATAGTAAATCAGAAAAAGGATAATATTAGTTGCAGAGTTACCCTTTACTGGATTTAAACACAATTTATGTAAGCAGTAAAAGCATAACAAGTTAATCTGTAACCAAAATTTTAGAGTGTGTTAAAATGACCAGTGGCTAAAGAACATTTTATTAGCTTTAGCTTTTTGTTAGACCAAGCTGGCTTGAAAATCTCCATTCAAATCTGCTTTGTTCTGCTTTCATTATTCCGACATAAAAAATGGTGTTAATTTTAGGTAGAGAAAGGCAGACATGAATCAAGATGAATTGTTAACTCTGCTTGGTAGTCGGTTACAAACCATGTGGTCCAGGAGGCTGTGAATTTTAAAAGGTGAAAACAAATCTAAAAGACTCCAAAATTGTCAAGGACCTTTTTAAATTAACTGACTTTAGAATTGTTTAGTATCCTTAATTGCTTAAATGACTTTGAAATGCCTAGGACATATTAATTGATTAACTGTGCACATTTTTAAAGATGTTATGGGCTACTCATATATTAGATTTAGAAACTTATTAACAAACATGCTTGAGATGGAATTTAACTTAACAGATTTTGAATTGCCATATTATAAAAATATTATCTTGATATAAAATTGACATGCAAGGAACAGTACAATCAACTCAATTTTGAACAAATATCAAAAGAAAAAAACACAACAAGGTTTAAAGTCACATTTTTTGTGTATTTTTGGGGAAACCTGTTTTAGAAAGAATTCAGACCGTCCAGTCTGGAGACAGGCCTGAAGTATTCTGGGAATTGCAGTCTGATGGCTTGGAAGTGAACATGGCCACAGCATGAAGTTAACAAGGCCTCTAAAGGCCCAACGAATTCTGAGGTTTGTAGTTTAACATACGTGTGTTCATCTCCACCCACCCCCAGCCAAAAGTGTGTTTTCCTTTCCTGTAAAAGTATTTTTGTCATAATTCCCGCCTGGCTTGGCCTGATGGGAGGGGCCTAGGCATTGTCCTGCTGGGGTTAGAGAGATGGCTCAGTGGTTAAAATGTTAACTGCTCTTGCAGAGGACATCCACGGGGCTATGTTATGAGTTTCACTCCAAAATGAGGCAGCTTTCCACGTGGAAATTTTAACTCCTTGACTCTTGAGGAGCATCTTTAGTTTCATAGTCTGTGGGTACTTTTGGCGTGACTGTTTGTATCCCATGATAAAGAAAAGTAGGGAATTCTAGTGAGTAGAGGAACGTTTAGTAGCAGAGGGTTTGCTGGCTCAACAAATAGAATAGCCTCTCGTCTGTGGGAACTGAAGTTATTAAAGACTAATCCCATGGGAAAAGGACCTCATGGAGATGGAACAACAACCTGGCCTTAAAGAAGATATGCTGAATGACAGATTCAAGACTAATCCCACACGAGCAGAGTTGAGAGGATGGACTGATAGCCCGGCCTTCTACCCTTAACCTTCCTTTGGGGGGGGGAGGCTTTACTTCCCTAATCTGAACCCTCCAAAATTTCCCACTCATGAGGGAAAGAGAAATGAAAAAGACAGCCTGAGAAAATACGTTTCTTCTTCTTTCTTTCTGTGGAAAATTGAGTCCCACATCTTGACACCAGCTGTCATCTGAAATATACATCTCTTGTTCCTTTAAATGGGCATTACGTGTGTGCCACATTCCACTAGATGTTCTTCTCCCTGGGCTTGGGCTGCCAAGTCCTGGAACTGTTCCCTGGCCCACAGGTTAACAGTCCTCAGGCTTAAGCCACTAGCAGGGAGGGGAGAGAACAGTGAGAAGTAACCCAGAGAGAAAAAAGGAGATGGACTCATAGAGACCAGGAGTAAAAGTACTTGGTTTTATGTTGTAACTCAAGGATTTTTCTACAAATCCTTGCTCGGGGCTGGGGCACACAGGGCTTCAGGCCATTTGCTCCAGATCAATGCTTTGCCCTAAGGGATCAAAGACAGGTGGTGGCACAGAGGTTTCACAGGTTTAGCAGGATATCAGCAGGTGTTGAGGTTTGGTGGCTACTTGCTGACTCTCTTAAGTGCTTCTGCCAAAATAATGCCTACAGTATTGTACACAAACACAAATACATTATACACTATGCTTCCATCAACCTCATTTTGACCCTCCAATAATAAGAAGTTTGGCTGATTTCATTTATAAAACCTTCATGACCTGTTTTAGATTTCACTAGTACTGGAAAGATTCAACAGCCATTATAGTGGTATCACCCTGGTCTTGGCAGTAATGGCAGACTCTGGTGCTACTCTTGCTAAAGTTTTCTTTCCATCATCTTTCAAAGTATATTCACAATGGACTGAGGAGACACTGGGAACAGTGTCATTGAACTTGGCCTCAAATTCTTGGAATTTCATCTAGCTGCATTCCATGTGGGCTCGGGGAGTCCACACAAACTGATAGCATAATGTTTCTAAGCTACATTTTGGCAGTGATTTAAAAAGAAAGCCTAGCTGGGTACAATGACACATACATTTATTCTAGACTCAGGAGGAAGAGACACATAGATCTCTGAGAACAAATCTGGCCTGGTCCACATAGTGAGTTCCAGGTCAGCTGGAGCTACAGGGAGACCCTGTCTCAAATAAATCCAGCCTACATTTCAGCATTCAGAAAACCATGAGTGGATCCTATTTGCTAAGAGCTTGTTACTTCAAATGTCCAGGAACTCTGTTTCTTAGCCAGGATTTTGTTCATTCCTTGATTGAAACAGTATCTCCAGCAGGAAATGGGAATGAAGTCAGGGTACAGCCTTATCTTATTAGAGAATCTTGCCCTTTGATCATAGGCCTAGAATATAACACACTCAGACACACACACACACACACACTCACACACACACACAATGTTTGCAAGGAAGAAAGCATGCTGCTTTCATTTAATATGTAAAGAATGCATACATACATTCATAAACCATCTTAATGTATCTTGGGTACAGGACAAGGAGGGTTCCTGAAGGATTAAGATTATGTGTGTAGGTCACAAGAGTGGCAAATGGCTTGAAGTGAGCTTGCTTGTTTACATTGCAAACAGTAACATTTCGGTTCTAAGGTCAGCTAAAAAGTTACATTAGATTACCAATACTGTAAAAGTCATTCTGTTTACAAGTGGAACAATAGGAGACTGGTATTATGAAGGGAGAACAAGAATAATGGGGATACTTCAGTGACACTGAGGCAGCAGCCAGCAGCACATAAGCTTCTGCTTTAAGTTGGGCAAAACCACCCCACCCCTCTCGGGACCCAGATCTTTAGGGACACTGAGGCCACAGCCAGCAGCTCCTTGGCTTCTGCCCCAGGCTGAATAAGAGCTGGGATACCTTGCTGAGAACACAGATCTTTAGGGAAACTGTAACCACAGCTAGCAACCCCTTGAGCTAGCAGCCCCTTGGCTTCTGCTGCAGGTGAGGAAAGAGCTATCCCACTTCGGTGGGAAGCTGGGTTTTCAGGGACACCGAGGCAGCAGCTAGTAGCCCCTTGGCTTCTGTCCTAGTTCTGTTAAGAACCAGGCCACCTGGCTGAGAACCAGGGTCTTCAGGGACAATGAGGCAGTTGCCAGCAGCCCCTCGGTTTCTGACAAAGGTCAGTTAAGAGCTTGCCCACTGCCTTTAACCAGACGTGGTGGCACATGCCTCTGATCCTAGCACTCAGGAGGCAGGGGCAGGTGGATCTCTGTGAGTTCAAGGCCAGCCTGGTCTACAGAGTGAGTTCCAGGCCAGCTGCGGCTATAGGGAGACCCTGTCTCAAAAAATAAAATAAATAAATAAAGGAATCTAAAGAACACACAAACAGGGGCTGGAGGGATGGCCTAGCGGTTAAGAGCAACGACCGCTCTTGCAGAGGACCCGGGTTCGATCCCCAGCACCCACATGGCGGCTGAGAACCGTCTGTGACTCCGGTTCCAGGAGAACTCCAGTTCCAGGGGAATCCGAGACCGTCTTCTGACCTCCGCGGCATCGCACGACACGGGTGCGCAGACCTGCATGCAGACAATACATTCATACACATAAAAATAAATAAATAAATAAATAAAAAATAAAAAAAAAAAGAACACACAAACAAATAGAATAACTAAAAGAAAATAGGTATAAATTAAAAGAAGATAATGATAAACTTCAGAACGAATTCACAAAAGACATAGAAATACTTAAGAAAACTCGAGCTGAAATGAAAAAGGAAGAGGAACATTCAATTAGCCATCTGGAAAGGAAGAGGGAAAGCCTCAGTAACAAAGAAAGACATAGAAAATAGAATATACGAACTGGAAGATAACATTTAAAAAACAATCATTTGAGGTGTACTTGAGATTCAGGAGAAGAAAATTTTATTAGATGCAAAATCAATTAACATTTTTGTGGGAGGGGTCTGGGAGAAGCTAGAGGGTGGGACTGTGGGCGGATTTGATTGAAATATAATGTATACATATATGAAATTTTCAAAGAATGACTTTAAAATATATATAAAAAGAAGTCATCATGGCTGAAGAGATGGCTCAGCAGTCAAGGGCACTGGCTGCTCTTACAGAGGACCCTATTTCTATTCCCACACATACACGGGAGCAAACAACCAACCACAACTCCATTTCTAGGAAACCAGAGGCTCTTTTCTGACCTCCTTGGGCACTGTATGACACGAGTCCACCTACCCTACATGCAGGAAATGCACTCATATGCATAATAAAAAATAAGGAACAGGACATGAATTTGGTAGGATAACACAGGGTGGGAGTCAATCCAGGAAGAAATGGAGAGTTTCTGGAGTGTATCTGATCAAATACATCATATGGATTTATGAAATTCTCAATGAATAAATTTAAAAAAACACTTTAAAAAAAGAGAAACATGAATTCAGCTTCAAGCTGGGAAGACCCAAGTCCTTGTCCAAGATCTGTCATGTACCAGTTGTGTGAAAATATGCACATTATCAAAGTCTATGAGGTTCAGGCTTTTATCTGTGACGTGATTTGCTTTTCTTTTAAGAATGACTTGTGTGTAAATATATAAAAAGATGGGAATGTGCCAAAATACCAACTCTTGTTCTGATTAATCTTCTTTTTTATGTTTCAGTTCACTACACTGATATTTATTTTTTAGTCCAGGAGAGATATTTGATATTATGCCACTTACCAGGACAAAGAAAACTTTGTCTATAGATAAAATGCTATTTAGCGAGGAAAGCTAAATACTATTTTATCCTAATATTATAAATTATTTAATATCAGTGTGAGGTAAACCTCCTCAATTGATCCAATGCAAAGTTTATAAAAGATATTTAAAAATCCCCAAAACTTTTCTTTTCTCCCTTTCATCTGCTATTCCTGATAAACCTTGTCAGATTTTACCCATCTACCCTCCAAATGTAGATGTTGTTTAGAATTTGCCGAATTATACACAGTTAAAACTAATGAATGGCATTTCAAGGACAAGTCTCCATATTCCCATAACCACAGCAAAGTGTACCAGCAGTATCTTCTAGATATCCTACCTCCCTTGAGGGTATCACTCATTTCTCAGGTTCTCTGGCTGAAAATTTTTATGGAACACTCAGTTTATTCAGTGATTTTGTGACTCTTAGGACAAGATTACAGAACACTTACTATCATTGCCCCAGGTGGAGATTGTCTCTGGTTTTCTTACAATCACTCAAATATTTATGAAGGATTTGGTAAAAAGTGCCAGATCTGCAGGAAAAATTGGTGACAGGTTAATCCACAGTCAGCGAATGTTCCATAGACACATCCAACAGATCTGCCCACACCAAGTGAAGTTGAAGCAATTGTTTTAGTTTGCAGTTGACCAAAGCTACCAGTGAGACGAGTAGAAGTGGGGTGTTTGTGTCTAGAGGAAACCCAGTGTCTCAAGGACATTTCAAGGCTCAGTCCATCAACTCTGAGTGTCTGGACCCTGTTTCCCAATCTCACATCCTGACCCACCTCACCTTATAACCTCATTAAAATTACCTCCCACTAAAAGGCTTCAGGTTTCCTAAGACCTAATACTGTCATAATCAAATAATTTAGACTTGACTGCTTTCTTATAAAATCACTTTCCTCCCTTCCTTTCCTTATTTTCATTTGTCTATTCAGGTCTTAACTGTGTATCACAGTTTTATTTACCTGATGCCTGCTTCCAGGACTTTATATTTGTACAGTCAGTCATTATGTCTTCTTTCTCTTGGCCCTACAAGTACTAGCATGGAGCCTTCTATGAGCGGATGGTCAACTGATATTTGGGGAATAAATGAGCCTACAAACAGGCTTAATTTGTTATGACTTAAGCCTATATTTGAATAAACAAAGAAAATAAGTTTACTTATAACTTTTAAATTTATCTAATACAAAGATAAGGCTGAAGAAGGCAAATATTAACCATGGTCCCATTCTTGTATTTCACGTATTTTATTTTTGAGGTTTCAAAAATTCATTTAAAAGAAATGCTTATCCCAATTACACTTTTCATTAGCTAATACAAAATTGTTCCAAGTTATTTTACTAAACACCTAAAGAAGATAAATATGTATGAACAATAATGGTGATGAAACGGATTATAGTCTTAACTAAAAGGGATGTTTGAAAATAAAAAAGAACAAATACAAATAAATCTCCAAATGGTCCAAACAGAACCGGGACAGAAAGATATTATGCACTTGTTCCCTTTAGTCATAAGTAGCCCATCACTACTCCTTTCAGTAAATGCCCTCTTAGAATACAAAGGAAAAAATAAATGCTTCAGTTTCACTAGGTGTGGGAGGAACTGTTGGATGTGGCTATGTAACATTCACTTTCTTTGGGTTAATGTATCACCAACGGGAACTTCAGCCTTGGATCTTTATTGTCATCTTTCAAAGCCTTATCCTAGCAGGGCTGCAAGGCATCAGGATTTGTATTATTAATCTTAGCTCAAACCTAAAGGATCTTCATCTTTGTTGTCTCAGCAAAAGATCTTGGGCCCCACAGAAATTCATATTTTGCAGGGAAGCTGGTAGGTACTTGATGGCACTACAGTTATTTCAGCTTCACAAGATCTTGAAAGATAAGCTTCCTGGGTTCTCCAGAAAGGAAATGCTTCTTTCCATCTATATTTTCATCTTCTTCAGGAAATCCCAAATCATCTCTTCAGTGACATAGCTTCCTCTCAGCAGTATCTGACCCAGGAGATTCATCAGGAAGCCAGACTTGGGAAGGCTTCTGCCCTGACTCAAAGACCCATTGTTAGGAAGATCCACTTTGCTGACAAGAGCATAAGAGACCTTGACAGAATCCACTTCCTTTAAGCCCATACCAAACACCACCTCTATGTTGAAAGAACATCTTGCCAGGATGTCAGAGAATTGTTTTCTATGACATTTATCGATCACCTTCAGCACATCTGCTTTCCTAATAGGCTATTTCAATTTTTACTTCTGCATGATGAACTCTACCACCATACGGATAGTATCAATCACAGAGCTTTTAGCAGAAGATGAGGGCTGGGAAACACACTGCTTTTTCTTACTTTTGCCCTTGTCTCCTTTACTTGATGTGGCAAAAGAAACCCTTTTAAACCCAGCAGTGGAAAGGTCACTCTGAAAAAGCTGTGGAATGATTGGTGTTTGATAAGGAGGCTCCAAGTAAGCAAAAACATCCAAAGGAGTGAGAGATGGAGAAGGTGGATTAAGTGAAGTATGTGAAGAAGGTGGAGAAGATGGAGAAGGTGGAGAAGTTGGAGAAGGTGGAGAAGGTGGAGGGCTTTTCTTCTCTGCTTCAGTGGCCTGAGCACTCTGGAGATCTCTGGTTGCACTTCTATTCTGGTTGAATTTTCGAACAGCATTGCCCTTACTCTTCTTAATCTGAGGCATGGTGACTGTACTCAGGAACAGCAAGAAGCAGTGTGGGCTAGCAAGTGGGTGGTGCAGCCACCTGGAAGGAGAACGTGATTGAAGAAGTACCTCCAGCAGAGAGAGAACTTTTGGTTTTAAGAAGGCCACTTCCATAGGGTTCTGTGAAAACATTGCTCTAGGGACTCATAGAACTCCTGTTTTGATCAGCCTGTCCTTTGAGAACCCTCTTCATCTAATTAAAGTATGCCTTGGACTGCAGCCTGTCATCTCTGCGTAGTGCATGCTAAGAATGGAAAGGTGGTGTCAGGTCTAATTCTAGTGGATCTCCTTCTTCTGTGTGGAAGAAATCTCTTTTAGTCTACATCCACAGCCATTATCAGCTCAAATGCTAGCATATTGGGATCACATTCTCTGTGCTGTACTGATTTCTTTGTTTTAAATGATTCTATCAATATCATCATTTCCTCAGATGCCCTAAGATGAAATGAAAGCATATCTGAACCCACAAAACTTTTCATGGGTCACTGAGTTCTAATAAATGACATAGGCTCACTGAGTTTATCAGTCCTCATTCAGAGTCTCCACTATGTCTCCTAGAAGGTCCTAATACCCCTCTCAGATAAAATCCCCAGAAAGTCCATCAAAAAGAAAGTACACATATAACTAACCCTCCAACTTGAACTCCTTGGGGTTACAAAGCAGGGCTAGAAGGGGACTCTAGGCCATGGCCTCTTTTTGGCACCTGCATAATAGTACCACCTTTCTTCAGGCTTCCCACGTAGACTTTGGTAATGTTCTGTGTCTCCTTACTTTGCTTCCTTTCACCAAATCCTTTCTTTTAGCTTGATAACATAACAAGGCCTTAGTCAGGGCAGAATCCCCCATATAAGAATATATTTGTCTAGAGCCTCACAGAAATGAGCTCAGGCACACTGTTTTGTGTTTCTACCTTGATTGGGGAAGAATCTCTTCATCAGGATTCAACACTTTCAACTTGGCTATAGTTAACACCCAGTGGTCTCCAAACTATTGAGTCTGGGCTTATCCCCTAGATTACGCTTTCCTCCATGAAATTTTCCACATAAAACTTAGTGTGACTGCTTTACTATTCTACACAAGGCCAGGGCTATCCCAGAGGGATTTAATGGGATGCCTTAAGTTGTAAGAGTGTAATTGGGTTCCTAAGTCTGAATTGTGAGTCAGCCTTAAATCCTGATGAATCTTTGTACTGAACCTCCCATTGATTACATACTGGGTCTCCAATCTTTTTTTTTTTTTTATTGATGCTTTGTGTATTTCATACATCATTTTCCAATTCAGTTTAGGCATATTTCTCCTTCCCTTCCCCCCCATCCCCATCCCAGATCATGCATTCTGCCATAACTTTCCTGCACCTTTCTCTCCGTTTTTTTTTTTTTTTTTTTAGCTATAAGTGATAATCCATGAGTACAAGCATCCTTCATGCAAAACCAATCTGCAGGCTGTTGTGCCCAAACCCCCACAGCCCCACCATCCAGTGGGGGGTGAGGGGTTGTATGTTCAATCAAGTTGATCAAATGAGTGTCCAGACTACATTGCTGTAGTTTCACCATTCACCCCAATCGCAGCCCTTACATTCTACCACGCCCCCTCTTCCGCAGATTGTTCCCTAGGCTTAGAAAAGGGGCACAGGTGGATGAGAAGCAAAACAGTCCACTCTCTCTGGAGCTGTTGTCTTGGACTCTGGTCAATTCTGGCTGTTTCCTTTCATGGGCTGACAGTTTGTCCAGGAATAACCTTTCGATCCTACTAATGAAGCACAAGCAATTAGATATATAGGTATTTAAACAGCACTAATAGTTATGGTAGGTTACTTTGGTATAGACACATATGTTTGGATGATATGTTAATCCATGAATTACATTTTTTCCTGTTAAATATGACAGGGTCTTACTGTGGCTTATAACATCTCCTAACCTGTAGAGGATGTAAGCTTGTGGCATCAGCCATGGGTTATTCCTCCAAGGAGAGAGCCAATAGCCAATTAGATTTGGGATATACAGGCATATGGCTGCCTCTGCTGCACAGTATTTCCAGGCAGGTGAGGTGTAGCTGGTGCTGACGGTGGAGTCTTGCTTGACTCAAGGAGACCCGTATTTGCTTTATTGGTTTAGTGGCCTTTGGTAACACTCTCTGGTATTCCAGAGGCCATCTGTACACTTGCATGTGTGGTCTCAATACATCTTTCCCATGTTAACGTCAGGTCTTCAGCAGCAGGGCCTTATCGCCTCTCTTCTTGCAGGTATCCCAGTTTAGAGGCAAGGAGCCTTTACCTTTTGTGGGGCCTTAGATCCCCTGGCCAACATCTCCCTGGTAGAATAATCCATTACTGATGTCAGAGCTCCTGTATTGATATATTTTGCTTAAGTGCATAGTTTAAGGACTTTAGTATTATATTTGGTTCTGAACAGAGAATAATCCTTTTCACAGTTCTTATGTCTATTAGTCAATTAAAGAAGGCAGTTTTACCAGTTTTATAAGAGATTACCTCTATAATAGTTGTCTCCAATTTACAGTTGGAGAGCGACCTCATCATCGTCATATTTCTCCTTGTTCTGGGGGGGAGGCAAGAAAGTCTCTCATATCAAAACCTTTGCGGCACCTAGAAGGTAAGTTTCATTAGGACTCATTATAAATAGTTGTTACATGTAGGGGCCACAGAGGGGTTCGATGTTTATGGCAATCTGAGGCTTTTCTTCCTTTCGATGTTCAGACGGGTCAACCTTTCAGTTGGCACTTTCTGGTACATCCTACTCAATGCAAAGCTGTATCTTTTCTTTCTCAGCCGTTAAGTTGGTGACATTTTGTCCTGTTGGAACACACAAATCTTTTCCCATAGTTAGTTTTAAGATTTGAATTGCAAGGTTTTTGACGAGAAGGTTTCATGTCTATCTGTACCCCCCCTTTTTTTTTAACCCATGAGTCTCCAGAAGACAGTTGTATTATACATAACTATAGGGTGGAATCAAGGCTCAGATTTCATCAAATTTACCCATGTTGTTTTGGGTGACTATATATGATTAACTTGGGGAGCAAACTTAATTTTTATGTTAAATCATCTTAAAGAGAATGCTACAAGGTGATACTGTACAACAGAGAAACTATAGAGAACATTTGTATGTGCCAATCCCAGAGTTATTGCTCTACAAATTTTATGTAAAACAAATGTGGACAACAGCGATTTATATCTCCATTTAACTCGGATGCATTACCGTTTTTATCAGAGTCTGTAAACCAATGTTGTTTAATATACACATATTTACTTTTACTAAGTCCTAAAACACCATGTATCCTGTAGACAGTGTCTAGGCAAAACTGGGTACTTGTTGAACTCACGTCAATTAAATATGCATTAATCGAATATACACCCGTGTCCCTCACCCACCCCTCCCCCCTTCCCAATTCACCATTTCGGTCCATTTTCTGATGCAGTCTTTCTGTTGTTGTTCTTTTACTATGCATCCCTCTCCATGAGAAATATTTATATCTGGGTTATTGGTACTAGCATCCACATATGAGGGACACCATTTGTCGTTTGTTTTTCTGGGACTGTGTTACTTCACTTAACATAATGTCTTCCAGCTCCATCCATTTACCTGCAAAGTTCATGATGTTGTCCCTCTTTACCGCTGCATAGAACTCCATTGTATACATGTACCACATTTTCTCTATCCACTCGTCAGTTGAAGGGCACCTGGGCTGGTTCCAGCTTTTTGCTATTGTGAACAGAGCTGCAATAAACATAGCTGTGCATGTATCTTTGCAGTAAGTTGTGTCTTGTGGGTATATACCCAGGAGTGGTATGACTGGGTCAAATGGCAGGCTCATTTTGAGTCTTCTAAGGGTTCTCCACACTGCTTTCCATAGTGGCTGTACAAGTTTACATTCCCACCAGCAATGGATGAGTGTTCCCCTTTCCCCACAACCTCTCCAGCACTTGGTATCATTCGTATTCCTGATCCTAGCCAGTCTTATTGGAGTAAAATGATATCTCAACGTGGTTTTAATTTGCATTTCCTTAATTATTAGCAATATTGAACACTTCTTAAGATGTTTCTCGGCCATCTCTAATTCCTCCTCTGTGAAGTCTCTATTCAGATCTTTGCTCCATCTTTTGAGTGATCCGTTTGTTTTCTTTCTTGTTTTTTGAGTAGCTTGTATACTCTGGAAATTAATGCTTTGTCAGATGTATCTGCAGTGAAGGTTTCCTCCCACTCTGTGGGTTTTCTCTTCGCTTCCTTTATTGTTTCTTTTGATGTACAGAAACTTGAGTTTCATGAGGTCCCATTTGTCAATTGTCGATCTTATTTCTTGTGCAGCTGCTGTCTGATTTAGGAAGTCTTTTCCTAGCCTATGTCTTGTAGTCTGCTGCCAAGTTTCTCTAATATCACCTCCAGAGTTTGGGGTTTAACGTTGAGGTCTTTGATCCATCTGGAGTTGACTTTTGTACAGGGTGAGAAATAGGGGTTTAATTTCATTCTTCTGCAAGTGGTGATCCAGTTTTGCCAACACCACTTACTGAAGATGCTGTCTTTCCTCCACTGTGTCTTCTTGGCCCCCTTGTCAAATATGAGGTGGCTGAAATTGTATGAGCTCAGGTTTGGATCTTCAGTTTTATTCCATTGGTCAACTGGTCTGTTTTTGTGCCAGTACCAGGTTGGTTTTATGAGTATATCCCAGTAGTGATTAGATACTGGGTCTCCAATCTTAAGGTCTTCTCTCACAATGGAAGTGGAGATAATGTACATCCTACCACTATTACCCAGGGACTCTCCAACCTGACCACAGGGATGTACTGCTAAGGAATCTCACTGTTCTAGAATCTGTTCTCCTTAGGTCCTCAGCCTGATACCTAGCAAAGCCAGAGATGCTGCTATGTACTGTCCGTAGTGATTTGGAATGAAACCTCCACCTTCTTAGTTGCCAGGGAGTAATTGTCTCATAACTCAAATGGGGACCGCAGATAGGACTTTTTATGCATGAAAGGAAATGCAGGACTCTGAGGCACCCTACATTGGGGACAAGTTTGTGTGTGTGTGTGTGTGTGTGTGTGTGTGTGTGTGTGTGTGTGTGTCTTTTTGAGACAGGGTCTCCCTTTAGTCCCAGCTGACCTGGAGCTCGCTATGTAGACCGGGTTCACCTTGAACTCAGATATCTGCCTGCCTCTGCCTCCCTACTTAAGGTCTGCCAACTTGTATCTTATTATTTTTTCCTTTTTGGTTTTTTGAGGCAGGGTCTCCCTGTAGCTCTAGCTGGCCTGGGCCTTGGTATATAGACCATGCTGGCTTTGATCTTACAGAGATTCACCTGCCTCTGCCTCCAAAGACCTAGTATTAAAGACAGGTGCCACTAGGCCCCAAGACCCCTTCATTATAGCCTCACTGCTGCTGTTACATCCCATTTTGCTGCTTCTTGTGGCCTTCCAGGAAGAAATGGGGAATATACCCTCATGGAATTCTGTTTAGTGTCTCAAGGGAATGGCTTGTCTGTGTCCACAGGTATTTCCTTTTTCCAACACAAGTTCACCAGCCACCAATACACTCCTAACTTTCATCATTTGATTGAATACAAATCTATATATTTCACAAAGGAAAGCCACTTTTTCTCGGACCTCACAGGGCTTGAAATGATGTTAGGTCTTTTGAAAGCCTCCTCTTTTCAAGAGTTGAATAGCAGATCCAGGGAATTCCTCACTGATCTGACTGAAGTGTTCAATTTCCAAAAGAATCCTCACCTTCCTGAGGCTCAGAATTGATGATGCTGGTAAGCCAGTGATTCTCAGCCCTAATAACAGGGGCAAATGTCTCTGAGAATTCTTATTTAGGGGACTGTTACTCTTATCTTCTCAAGGACCTCTCAGTTGGACTGTAGTTTTGAACTAAAGCTTTGCCTAGCCAAACCGGGTTCCCACCCAAAAATTCTATCATGCTGCTTGCTGTGACCTTCCAGGCAGAAAGGGGAGAACCCCACACTCCTTGTTTTCTGGCTTAACAGAATGGATTCTATAGAGGAGGAGTCTTCTTCCTACCCAAGACTGCTACCTTCCAACACCCTCACCTTGCTTAATTCTTCCACCAGCAGTCTAAATATGCTACAAACTAACCAACCAATGCAAGGATGATACCTAAGGTTACTGGCTGTAAAATCACTCTGCTTCTTTCCCCCAAGTGCTGGGATTAAAGGAGTACACCACTACACCTGGAGGGAAAAAGGCAGAGGCATCTCTGTGAGTTCAAGGCCAGCCTGGACTATTTATTGAGTTCCAGGCCAGCTGGGGCTACAGGGAGACCCTTTCTCAAAAAAAGTGCTCTATGTCCTATATTGCATGTGTTTGTGTAATAAACCTTACATCTCATATGATGTCCTCTGCTGAGACTCTCAGGCCTGACACGAGGGGTCAGAGAAGAGCCTACCCAGTTTGGGAACAAGTTTTCTCATTAGAACTGGAGGCTTTTAAGTCTGTTTTTTGTTTGTTCATTTTCTCTTTTTTTTAACCAAGAACCTTTCCTAGTAGTACTGAGGCCTATCCATTGCATCCTGTTAGGCTGCTTGCTGTGACCTTCTAGGCAGAGACTGGGAGCTCCACGGAAATTTATCTGCTGCCTCAGCATTAATAATGGAGTCTATGGATCCTGGGATTTTTCCCGCTACAGACTCTAGTTCCCCAGTCTCAAACATAGTCCTCACCTTTGCTAGTTCTTTCAGTGAAGTCAAGATATTTTACAATGATAATCACTTGCTGGGAACTCACAGGCCTACAAATTAGACTAGAAATTAGATTTTTCTCCTTCTCCTTTTGGGGAGTAGTCCTGAGTACCGGTGTTTCTCAATTTGACTCCACATAGGGCCAAGATGAATGGTCCTGACAGAACTAATTCACTGCATTGTCAGGTCTGAGCTCAGCCTTATACCTTTCCCTGAGTGTGCAAAGTTTGAGAACAGGAGCAGGACCATGCTGAGTGCCTGTTTTACTTAAGGTTCTTAAAAGAAACAGAATCCAGTAGAGAATGTCCACACACACACACACACACAGACACAGACACACACACACACACACACATGTGCTCTGAGGATATAATGGATTCTGAGAGATCTGCTAGTCTTTAGACTATGTTGGAGTTCAAGAATTTGGACACGGCAGCAAGACGAACTCATTAGTGAGAGAGAAGGCAAGCCACAAAAACGTAAGAGCTCCTTTCTGCCATGGCCTTTTCTATGGGCTCCCAACAGAAGGTAACGCCCACATTTAGGGTGGGTCTTCCAGCTTCAAATGATCCCATCAGAATGTTTCTCTCTCATATTAGTTAATCTCAGATCCAGGAAAGTTGACACCCAGGATTAGCCATCAAAGTACCCTCTTCTGCGTTTTAGTAATTAACTCTTCCTCTCTTAAACCTCAAATTGCCTCTCAAACTCTCTGGCACAAGATCTGTTCAAATAAATTATTTCATTTCTAAAATCTTCCAGCTGGAAATTATTGTGAACAACATTGAACTAGGGATGCTTAGTTCCTGTGAGAGGTGACAGCAGAGCCATAATTCTAGAACATACCACGGTCCTTCCCTATATGGTGTTTGTTCAGGGTTTCTGCTATATAACTTAACCTTACTGCACAGACGTTACTCACTTTACTCCAGCCAATGTATTCACTGAGTACAAGAAAGGATATATAGCAGGTCTATACAGTCTGGGGGCATTCTAGAGTAAATAGCAGGTTCATAAACATCTCTAAATGAGGTCACATATTTTATGGTGAGGTTCATTCACTTATTGGGGAAGGTCTATTTTTCTCCTCTGTCTTAAAGATTGCCTTTAAGAGAAAAAAGCACGTAATTTCTATAAAATCTTCAAGTATCGTTACTTCAAGTTTGAAGGCCAATGCTCAAAGGCCTGGGGTATACAGATGTTACTTATATCAAGCAACAGGCTCAGAAAAGATCATCCCAAGAAAGTAGAAAAACCAAATACTGTTGTATTCATCTTTTAAAAATATTTTTATTTTATGTGTATGAGTATAATGCCTACATGTATGTAGGTGCACCCTTGTCGTGCAGTACCCACGGAGGTCACAAGTGGATGTTGGATTCCTGGAACTGACATTAGAGATGGTTCTTAGCAGCCATGTGAGTGCTGGGAATTGAACCTAGGTCCTCCGCAAGAGCAGTCAGTGCTCTTTAAAGCTGAACCACCTCTCCAGCCCCCATTGTTGTATACATCATGCCAAGAGCCAATGTGACCTTGTTTTAGTCTTGTTTGAATAGATTTACCTTATCTCATAGGAAGGAGGTAGCCAGGCCTTAACCAAGTTTGGGATTACTTGATCTGTGTATTCCTCTATTCCTACTGTCAACATATACTATATTTTTGCTTCATTTTAAGAGATTTAATGTAGGGGAGTATTTTTAATTGCTTCAACTATGAATTCTAATTCCATTACTTTAGTGTAGAACTTTTTGCATGAAGGATGCTTGTATTCATAAATTATCACTTATTTCAAAAAATGAAAAAAAAAAAACTGAGAGAAAGATGCAACACAGTTATGGCAGAATGCATGATCTGTGATGGGGTGGGGTGGGGTGGGGGGAAAGGAAGGGGAAATATGCCTGAACTGAATTGGAAAATGATGTATGAAATACAAAAAGCATCAATAAAAATATAAATAAAAATAAATAAAAATAAAATATATGGACCAAGGACCATAGTGTAATTTAACAGTTTTAGGTCACATGCCAGTTTTCTTGTGAATCAACTTGATATCAAGTAAATAATTAGCATTAGATGCAAGCCTATTCATTTAAACAGCTCTATAAAACAAATGTGTAACTAGTTTCAAACCCAAAATTTCAGCACTTTGTTGAAAACTCTAAACTACAGATGAAAACTTAAATCAGAGTAAAATATGACTCTTAATTTTATAACAGTCAACATAACAACATTTTAAAGTTCACAATTTATACAGTACTGATCTCTAGCTGTGAGGCAAATTTTCCTATTTTTAATTTAGTATTAAATTGGGTCAGTTTTTTGTTTCTGACTCAGAAATTCTACAGTAATGATCTCTCCACCTAAAGACCTTGACTGTGATAGGATTAAAGTAATGCTAGGATTAAAACTCTGGCCCACCAACCTGGCTGGGGAACTTCCAGAAGTGGCCATACAAGCAGGACACAAGTTCAAACCCACGGAGGTATATTTGCTGCCTATGAGGAGGAAGAGGGTGTGGGAAACAGATAGGAAACACAATAAATCCCATTAATACTCCAGGAGGGGTAGCTCTCCCACCCTGGAGGCAAGAAACAGAGCTGGGCCAGGCCATTATGGTATCAGTTCTCCACCCAAACCAGACCAAAATATCCACATGTGTTTGTCTCCCGAGTGCTGGAAGAGAGTTTGGATAGATCTTTTTCAGAGTACCCAAATTATACCACTAAGATATTTATATTTCTGATTAGGTATGTCAGAATAAGATTTTACTAAGTATGAGGGCTTAAGGCACTTACACCCTCCAAATAGGTTCTTATCCATAAGCTGAACTGATCTTCCATAGTTTAAAAAGACTTGAAAAATCATTCAAAACATTGGAAGCCTGGGGCAAGAGGGCTGCTCTATAATCTTAAAGTGATCATGATAATTTTTTTTGGTCTTTTTTGAGAAAGGGTCTCCCTGTAGCCATGGCTTTCCTGGAGATCAGACTAGCTTTGAACTCACAAAGTTCTGCCTGCATCTGCCTCCCAAGTGGTAGGATTAAAGGTGTGCACCAACACACGTGGCTAGGAGACTAAATGCATGGAGTGAAGTACATTTTTCATGTATTTGATTCACCCAGTTCTCTGAAACCAACTCTTCTTCAACACAAACACACAGCCTTCTTGAGAGATCAGCAAGGAGGGCACAGACCCAGAGAGGTCCCTTTTTGTTCCCATGAGGAAGAAGGGAGGGATAGAAACAGGCTCAAAAATTCTTGCAGAAACATGACAGAGCCCAAAATTTTTCAAGACCGCTCTCCTCACTCCTTGGAGGCAAGAGCCTATAATACACCAGCAGAAGATGTGCAGCACCCCACTGATCCAGGTGCCAGACCCCAAAATTGGTCTTTAGCAGAGATTGAAAGTTTGCCACGTGGGCACACCAGAGAGCTCAGGATTTCTCCAAGCTCTAAAGACCTCCTCCCAAGCCAGACCAGGATTCCTGACTAATTGCTGATGCAAATTTTACTAGCTAGTAAGAGGCAGATTACCTCTGGTCCTTTGAGGTAGTCCTGGTGGAAGTCAGGGACACAGGGCAGGGTCAACTTCTCAGTGTTCTTGTGGCACACTGAGTTATGCTCACGCAGATCCTCCTCTGCCAATACGCCCTTAAGGTTCACAATTATGGCAAGTAGAGGCAATGCAAATGGACTTCTCCCAAATGAATCCAAGTCTCAGGATTTCATTTTAAGACCATGTGTCTGGAGGAGTGGGGAAGCCATCCATGGTTCCTCAATGTGGGGAGGAATATTATCCATGAGGGCAGGAAATTCTAAGGGATGAGAGAGGTATGTTGGGGGGGAGGTTGAGGGCAGGGCTGAAAGAGCAAAGAACACAGAAGGAGGCCTACTCACTAATCAAGGAAGGGGGTGCTTTGCCAGAACCTGGGGAGGGGGTGGGGTTGAAAAACCATGTTGGAGAAGAGATGTAGTCAATCCCCCAGGCCTGCTGGGGAATTTTGGGGTCTGAGTGAAGGAATGGGGGTGAAAGGTGCAGAGTCAAAATACAGACCATGGGAGTCAGGTGAACACAGCCAGAGAGTGATCTGTCCCTGACTTGTTTACTGGGGGCAGGTTTAGGGGGTTATGTACTGTTCGAATTCCCACTTGCAATTTGCCCAGGTCTGCAATGCTACTTGTATGGTCTCACCTGCCTAGGGCTGGTTAGGTTGATGAGGGAAATGCTCCGCGCACACGTATTTCTCAGAATATTGGCTATACTACACAAACACACACACACACACAAACACACACACACACACACACACACACACACACAAACACAAACACAAATACACAAGTTTACATGTCCATTTATGTGTAGAAGCCAGAGGTCAGTCTTAAGTGTAATTCTTCAGACACTGTCAAACTTGAATTTTGTGACAAGAGTCTCTCACTGTCCTGGACATTGCCCATTAGGTTAACATTTCTGACCAGTAAACCCCGGGGATCTTCCTGTCTTTATTTCCCAAGTGCTGATTGTGCACATACCAAGCTTTTTACATGGGTTTTAGGGGTTAAATACAGGTCCTCATGATTGTACTTTATTTACTAACTGAACAATCTCTACAACCCATATGATAGAAAATTTTAAGACTCTGTGCTGGATAGCTTTAGTGTCAACTTGACAGACCTGGTTTGAGGGAGCCTCAGTTGGGGAATTGGCTCCATTGGATTAGCCTGTGGCCACATCTGTGGAGTATTGTCTTGATGGTCGATCATTGTGGGAGGGCCCAGCCCACAAGAGTGGTGCCACCCTGGGCAGATTGTTGTGTACTGTATAAGAAAGCGGGCTGGACATGAGCCAGGGGAGCAAGCCAGTGAACAGTGTTCCTCCATGGCCTGTGCTTCAGCTCCTGCCTCCAGGTTCCTGCCCTGAGTTCCTGCCTTGGGCTCCCTACGTGATGAACTATGACTCAGGAAATGTAAGCTGAATAAACCTTTTCCTCCCCAAGTTGGTGTCGGTCAGAGTGTTTTGTCACAGCAATGGAAGACAAACTAGGACAGACTCCAAAATTTGATGGGGAGGAGTTGAGTCTATTTTTCTCTACTTCTTCAGTACTTGTTATAAAACCTGTGATAGGGCCTCGAGAAATTGGCTGCTTTTGCAGAAAGGATCAGGATTCAGCTTCCAGCACATACATTGAGGTTAACATCTGCCTGTAACTATATTTCAGAAGATCTTATGACTTCTTCTGGCCTCTGCTGCCATTGCAAGACATGAGTGAACTTACATACATCGAAGCAAAACACTCATACACATAAGAAAATAAGTAGAAAATTAAAAGCCTCCCATAGAATAGCTTCTCAGTTACTCTTTCAGTAGCTTAAATGCAGTTATGCAAGTTGTCAAATTTTATCTATTGTTTCCTACATTCATAAAAGAACTAAGCCAATCCACTTTGTTTCACAGAGAAAGACTAAAAGGCTAATAAACCAAGATTTTATTACCATTTATTATTTTTTCTCTACTTCGTGGTATCATTAACTGTGGAATATATTTTCTCTTTCCCACAAGAATCAGTGTTTTGATGCCATATTCCTTTTTGGATCAGAAACATGTAAAAGTTTTTAATTGCTTACACAGTATTAAATTTCCTACCTGTAGGCATTAATTAGGCAGTAGCACTTAAGAGAGTCAGCAAGCAGCCTCCAAGCCTGGACCCTTGATTATATACTACTAAGCCTGTGAAACCTGGGCACCAACTGTCTTTTATGCCTTAGGGAAAAACACTGAAATGAAGCAAATAGGCTGAAGCCTGACTTTTCCTAACCACCTGTCCCAGCCCCCAATTCTGTGTGTCCCAGCCCCCTGACAAGATCTTTATAAAATACCCTTATTTACAACATTAAAGGAAGTTTTATTCCCCCTTGTGCTCCCCATCCGCTTTCAAGGATTTGTATAAAAAGCATTGAGTTACAACATTAAACTGAGTCCTTTTACTCCCAATCTCTATGAGTCCATTTCCTTTTCCTCTCTGGGTTACTTTCCACCATTCCCTCATCCTACCAGCTGGGGCTCAAGTGAGGACTGTTTCCCACCTGTCTAGGGGCAATTCTGAGGCTTTCAGCATCGTGAACTGCAAGCCCTAGCTCAGGGAGAACATCTAGTGGAAGGTGGCACACGTATAATGAACATTTAAAGCAACACCAGACGTATACTTCAGATGACACCTATCCTTCAAACCGAGAGACTCCAAAAAGTTTATTATCCATATACTTCATAAACTGAGAATGTGAAGCTGAATGAACGTTAAAATAAAATAAAGAACAGTATAAAGGGTTAAATCTCCCATGTACTCATATTGTGTCATCTAAAATATACGTCTGGTGTTCCTTTAAATTTTCATTACTTGTGTGCCACATTCTACAAGATGTTCTTCGCCCTGGGCTTGGGCTTCCATGTTCTGGAACTGTTCCCTGGCCCACCAGTTAACAGTCTTCAGGCTTAAGCCACTATCAGAGAGGAGAAGGAATGGTGAGAATTAACCCGGAGAGAAAAATGAGATGGACTCATAGAGACCGGGAGTAAAAGGACTCACTTTAATGTTATAACTCAAGGCTTTTTATACAAATCCTTGCAGGGAGCTGGGGTGTACAGAAGTGGGGGCTGGGGCACACAGGGCTTCAAGCAATTTGCTCCAGATCAATGCTTTGCCCTAAGGGATCAAAGACAGTTGGCAGCACTGAGGTTTCACAGTTTTAGCAGGATTTCAGCAGGGGCTGAGGCTTGGAGGCTGCTTGCTGATACTCTTAAGTGCTTCTGCCAAAAGAATGGTTACATCTTCCCATTTTAACTTATTAAAAAAAAGCTCAGTTGCCACAGAATTTTATTATTTTACCTATTAGGGATACTTTGGAATAGTGCAGCTCAGTGTGGCTTTCACTTGGGACAACAGAACCTGGGCGTGTATATAGTAAGCTGGAAGTGTGACATCTGCTCGATACATCAAAGGAAAATCCTTTAGAGTCTGGAACTTTGTTAAAGTAGGAAAGGCAAGAATACTTCATTATTCTGACCTCACAGAGGCAACTGAGACAGTATTTTTCTTTTTTTTTTGCAGATTTCTGCCTGAAGGACAAAGTCTCAGTCCCACAACTAGCTCCCTAGATTATTAATTAAAATGGAGCAGTGCTGTCACTGTCTTCCGGAGGATTTTTAGGAAGAGTTTGATACTAGACTAAGGATATTCTGGGCTGTAACCCCAAACTGGCTTTTGACAAACCAGAAAGCTAACCTCCTAAGGTGGAGATTAGTCTTAACAAAAGGGATTATTTAGGTGGCCTGGAGAGACTTGGGTTGCAGGTAATATGTCTCTGTCAACAAAAAACATTTTTTTTCCTCTCAAACATAAAGACATGCAGGCATCCTTTGATTTTCCTCTCAAGACAGAGGTAGAAAAAGGCCCTATGCCAGCTGCCAAGACTCTCAAAGTGCTTTCACACCTATTAATTAAAACACTGAAACTGGTGCCAGTGCATCACAAACTTACCATAAAAGATGCAATGAGATGCACTGAGTTTGCAACTTTTCCCTCACGTGGTGGAACTCTAAAAATATGACCAAGCAAAAATAATACCTTTTCTTCCATCAAGACATACAGGTATGTAAATATTTCCTTCTATACATGAAGACATACAGATATCACTTGATATCCCTTTCAACGTACATGGTGATTTTACTTGTACCCCCAAAGTCTTAAGTTTGGCTGGAAAGATCTATACATGAAACTATATTGATGGAATAAAGTCTAGTCACAATTGTCCTTTTGGACTTCTGTAGGTTTTGTCTTAAGCCAGTAGCTCCTAGGCTTTAGGGTAAGGGCAGGTGAGGAGGGGTGCAAACCATTCTTTGTTGTTGAAGATAGCTCTTAGGCTGTCACAGCCTTTTCCCAGCAGGAGACCAGTGACTCGGATCTGGCTTTAGTTTCTCTGGAGGTATGGATTGTGGGGCTGGAGTTGAATCAAAGCAGCCACAGGTGGCCTTAGGCTGAGTCGGAGTCTAGGCATTCAGGTGGTGCCTTCTGCAACTTACTGATGGAATATGAATGGTAAAAACATAGGCAGTTAACATTATTTATTATACTAGATTGTGCTTTTGGTTTAGCATAGGTGGTTAGAAATACCATTCTTCTTTATTACTGTGCATAGGAAATACCTCATTTATCATTCCAGTAGATAAATGGATGAAGGCTTATTAAAGTTCTTTTAAGAGCAAAATATATTAGCCCTTTAATCATTAAGTTTGAAAAATAAAATAATATATCAGTTTAGTACTTGAGATTATCCCATGGGCTTTTAGCCTTGATAGATTCATTGGGCCTGATTTTTAGCTTGATAAAAGACAGCTGTAAAATTTTTACTGATATAATTGGCTATGGGGAGAAATCCCAGTCAGTATAGTACCTGGCTTTGATACACAATTAAGAGATGTGTCTTGAGAAATAGAATATCCCTCCAAGAGATTTAGTCTCTTAATGTAAGGAAGAAGTTAAGCTGTATTTTGGAGGGCATTACATTAATTTTACCTTATTTTAGGAGAATATACCCTTTTTTGAAAATTATAGTACTATGTACCCATACAGGAGTGGCTGTTCATAGGTTCATTGTTGATGAAGTGGTGAAATAAACTCTTTCAAACCTAAGCTATCTTGTAGATTAAAAAGGGGGTATTACAGATAACATTACAGAAAGACACTGGATATGCATTAATGTCAAGGCTGTTACCTGGAAATTTAGTATGGATTAGGAGTAAAAGTAATAACAACTCATAGTTTACATACATTTAATTGTGACTAATCTTTTATTGGACCAATAGTACTGGATCAATTTTTAAATAACATAAGTAATTTAGTTTTCCATTATTTAGTGTGTGAATAGATTTTGGATAAAAGTAAAAAGTTAGAGAAACCTTGGTTAAACACACATTGTGATGTTTAAGTTATCTGATTAAGATTGATCCGGTAGAAATAAAATATATATATAGAGAGAATTTTAAACTTTACATATTACATCCCTTAGGTGTATAACTTTAATGTATAAATTTTATACAATGGGTTTTACAGATACATATGGGGTGTCGGTGGATCATAACAGTAGATGACAATTCACACTTAATAAAACTGAATTATCACATGTGTAAATTTATATTTACCCTTAATAAGTCAATTAATTCATGAGCTATTTAATTTTACTGGCAGAACAGAGTTAGGGCAAAAAAATCTATCTTGGTTTTAGAGATAGCCTTTACTGAATTTAAAAACGAAGTTTATGTAAGTAGTAAATCACAGAAAGGTTAATATTAGTTGTAGAGTTAGCCTTCATTGGATTTTAAACACAATTTATGTAAGCAGTAAAAGCATAACAAGTTAATCAGTAACCAAAATTTTAGAGTATGTTAAAATGACCAATAGTTGCTAAAGAGCATTTTATTAGCTTTAGCTTTTTTTAGATGAAGCTGGCTTGAAAATCTCCATACAAATCTGTGTTTTTCTGCTTTCAGGATGTTGAAATAAAAAAATGTTGTTAATTTTAGGTAGGGAATGACAGACATGAATCAAGATGAATTGTTTTCTCTGCTTCATAGTAGGTTACAAACCATGTGGTCCAGGAGGCTGTGAATTTTAAAAGGTGAAAACAAATCTAAAAGACTCCAAAATTACCTAGGACCTTTCTTAATTAATTGACTTTAGAATTGTTTAGGATCCTTAACTGATTAATTGAGTTTGAAATGCCTAGGACATATTAATTGATTAAATTTGCACCATTTGTTTAAACATGTTTTGGGGTACCCATGTATTAGATTTAGATACTTATTGACAAGCATGCTTGAGATAGAATCTAACTTAACAGATTTTGAATTGCCATATTATAAAAAATATTAACTCGAGTTAAAAATTGACATGCAAGGAACAGTACAATCAACTCAATTTTGAACAAGTATCATAAGAAAAAGCACAATAAGGTTTAAAGGGACATTTTTGTGTATTTTTTGTTTTTTTTTTGGGGGGGGGAACCTGTATTAGAAAGAATTCAGACCATTCAGTCTGGAGACAAGCCTGAAGTATTCTGGGAATTGTAGTCTGCTGGCATGGAAGTGAACATAGCCACAACAGGAATTTAACATGGATGCGAAAGGCCCAAAGAATTCTGAGGTTTGTAGCTTCCCACACGGGTGGTCATCCCCCCCTCCCCCCAGATATACTGTGTTTTTCATTCGTGAAAAAATATTTTGGTATAATTCCTGTCTGGTTTGGCCTGATGGGTGGGGCCCAGGCATTGTCCTGCTGGGGCTAGAGACATGGCTCAGTTGTTAGGAATGCTAACTGCTCTTGCAGAGGACATCCACAGGGCTATGTTATGAGTTTCACTTCAAAAGGAGGCAGCTTCCTGCGTGGAAATTTTAACTCCTTGACTATTGAGAAGCATCTTTATTTTCATAGCCTGTGAGTCCTTTTGGTATGTTGGTTTGTTTGCCATGATAAAGAAAGGTAGGGAATTCTAGTGAGTAGAGGGACGTTTAGTAGCAGAGGGTTTGCTGGCTCAACAGATGGAATAGCCTCTTGTCTGTGGGAACTGAAGTTATTAAAGTCTAATCTCATGTGAAAAGGGCCTCATGGAGATGGACTGACAACCTGGTCTTAAAGAAGAGATTCTGATTGACAGATTCAAGACTAATCTAACATGAGGAGAGGCGAGAGGATGGACTGATAGCCCTGACATCTACCCTTATCCTTCCTTTGGGGGGGGTTATTTCCCCACACTGAACACTCCAAAATTTCCCACTCGTGAGGGAAAGAGAGCTGAAAGAGACAGTCTGAGAAAATACCTTTCTTCTTCTTTCTTTCTGTGGAAAGTCGAGCCCTACATCTTGACACCAGCTGTTATCTGAAATATAAATCTCTTGTTCTTTAAATGTGCATTTCCTGTGTGCCACATTCCACTAGATTTTCTTCTCCCTGGGATTGGACTGCCAAGTCCCAGAACTGTTCCCTGGCCCACCAGTTAACAGTCCTCAGTCTTAAGCAACTACAAGGGAGGGGAGGGAACAGTGAGAAGTAACCCAGAGAGAGAAGAAAGAGATGGACTCATAGAGACCAGGAGTAAAAGGACTTGGTTTAATGTTGTTACTCAAGGCTTTTTATACAAATCTTTGCAGGGGGCTGGTGCACACAGAATTGGGGTCTGGGACACACAGGGATTCAGGCCATTTCCTCCAGATCAATGCTTTGCCCTAATGGGTCAAAGACAGTTGGCACACTGAGGTTTCACAGGTTTAGCAGGATATCAGCAGGGAAGAGAATTGGAGGCTGCTTGCTGACTCTCTTAAGTGCTTCTGCCAAAAGAATGCCTACAGTATTGTACACAAACACAAATACATTATACACTATGCTTCCACCAACCTCACTGTGACCCTCCAATAATAAGAAGTTTGACTGATTTCATTTATAAAATCTTAATGACCTGGTTTAGATTTCACTAGGAATGGAAGGATTCAACAGGCATTATAGTGGCATCACCTTGGTATTGCAGTAGTGGCAGACTCTGGTGCTACTCTTGCTAAAGTTTTCTTTCCATCATCTTTCAAAGTATCTTCACAATGAGCTGAGGAGACGGTGGGAACAGTGTCATTGAACTTGGACACAAATTCTTGGACTTTCATCTGGCTGCATTCCATGTGGACTCAAGAAGTCCACACAAACTGATAGCATAGTGTTTCTAAGCTTAAATAAGATAAATATGTATGAACAATAATGGTGATGAAATGGATTACAGTCTTATCTAAAAGCGATGGGTGAAAATAAAAAAGAACAAATACAGATAAATCTCCAAATTGCCCAAACAGAACAGGAACAAAAAGATATTTGTGCACCATGTTCACTTTACTCATAAGTAGCCCATCACTACTTGTTTCACTAACTGTCCTCTTAGACTACAGAGAAAAATAGTAAATGCTTCAACTTCACTAGGTGTGGGAGGCTCTGTTGGATGTGGCTATGTAATATTCACTTTCTTTGGGTTAATGTATCACCAACTAGAACTTCAGCCTTGGCTCTTTCTTCATAAACTTTCAAAGTCTTATCATACCAGGGCTGCAAGGCATTGGAGGTTGTATTATTAATCTTAGTCCCAAACTCCAGGATCTTCATCTTGGTTGTCTCAGCAAAAGATCTTGGGCCCCACAGATATTCATATTTTGCAGGAAAGCTGTTAGGTACCTGCCAGCACTCCAGGTATTTGAGCTTCCCAAGATCTTGAAATATAAGCTTCCTGGGTTCTCCAAAAAGGAAATGCTTCTTTCCATCTATATTTTCATCATCTTCAGGAAAACCCAAATCATCTCTTCAGTGACATAGCTTCCTCTCAGCAGTATAAGACCCAGGAGAGTCATCAGGAAGCCTGTCTTGAGAAGGCCTCTGCCAGGACTCAAAGACCCATTGTTAGGAAGATGCATTTTGCTGACAAGAGCATAAGAGTCCCAGTTAGGTGGGATAGAGTGGAGGTTTTCTTATATTCTCTCATCTGCTTCTTCCACGGTTGCCCCAGGACTGGCTGCAGCTTTACAGGCTTCAACCATTACTCAATCTCATTCTTCTGCTGTAAAGATAGTGTCCAGGAGCTACCTGAAATTAGCCCAAGTGGACTAATGAGTTAGAACAATGGTTTACAGGAGGTTGATCAGGGCATGGGCTTTCTCAGAGAATTAGGGAATCTGGGTTCTTCAGTTACACAAATCAGTGAAGGAGAAAGGGTGGTAATCTCTGAAGGGAGCCCTTGGTGCTCCATCTTGGGGTGGGGGGTCCACTTGGGAGTGCTTCTCTAAAGGGTAGGACAGTAGGGGAAGCAGAATAGTTTTAGTCTTGTCTAGAATAATCCAATCCACTTCTAGTGTGGGAGAGAAAATATAAATCAGGATAAATCTGGGGAATGGGGCAATAGGAGGGGGACAAAAAGGAGCAGAGGATCCCCTTGACTCTGTTGGGTCCTGGATAGGTCAGGTAGATGGATGGTAGAGTGAAAGGATCTCCTTTCTCACCTACTAAGACAGGAGGCTTGGGTACAGGTGGGTGGTGCCTTGGCAAGTGGGATGTTACAAAGGCATAAGGGGAAGGGCTTTGCCAAACGTTAAAGGCATAGCACTTCAGCCACGGAGGTGGGTGGAAAAGGAGACTAAGCCAGAGGTCAATATAAGGAAATTGTCAGGGTGACTAGGCCTCCCTGTCGCTACCTTTCACACTTTACCAGTCACACAAAGTGTGCAGTTTCCTAGTAGATATCTTGGTTCCTTAGTCTGCCTCACAGAACTCCTGGAAGTGGCATTGCACACAGCCCTGAGGGATAGACAGTTCAGATGAGACAAAATCTGCTGGGCATTTATTTGGGGTGGGGCATGAGAAGCAGGAGAACACAGAACACAAAGACATTCAGGGGAGAGCAGATGCACACACAGTCATTTGGTGGCCACCTCTCAGTCACCTGTCCAGCTTATAAACATCCAGGGCACAGTTACTAATAACTGAGTGTTCTTAAAATGTAACAACTAAGGGGCTGGAGAGATGGCTCAGCAGTTAAGTGTGCCAACTGCTCTTGCAGAAGACCCAGGTTCGATTCCCAGCACCCACATGGTGGCTAAGAACCATCTTTGACTCCAGTTCCAGGGGAATCTGATGCCCTCTTCTGACCTTTTCTGACCTCCATGGCATTGCACGACATGGGATGCACCAACCTGCATGCAGACAGTACACTCATATACATAAAAATAATAAATAAGAAAAATTAAAAAAAGGAAAAAAATGGAACAACTAAGAGTACTCAAGGAAGCTCTATACCTCTATGAGAATAGAAAGTTTGGAAGAGCCCACCTGGGATTTTATATATGCCTAAGATGTGTGCACAGGTTAGGGTAGAGAGAACTAGTCTCGCTCATTCAGGTGCCTTCCTGGCCAGCCACCTCAAGATGACTTAAGAGATGTTACTTTAAGGGCCACACATATAAACCCCATGCTTAGTCACCAAAAGGTGAGTGTCTGTTTAGGTTAGATGATCTCAGCAGAACTGCAGTTTAGTGCCCACTCAGATTCTTCAGGCACACAGATCCATGCACATTCTCACACAGGCATTCAGAGTTTAAGACACTTGTTTCCTAGTTATTAGCAATAAATCCTGCAGAGGGAGCAGTAAGACATCGCCTTGGTCCCAGAGATTGAGTTAATGATAGTGTCTAATCACCCTACATCTTTCCAAAACTGTCTGGACCCCCAAATTAAGACTCACCAATCAGTTTCTCTGGAAGCGTGCACCAGTCGACAGGTCCTACTGCCTGTTTTGCAAAAATAGATTCACAGGTTCTTGCGGGCCTCTCCAAGCCACTTAAGTACTTGTTCCCAAGTTGGACCTGTACAAGACTGGTCTGGGGTCACCTGGTGGGGGATCTCAGTGTGACTTCCAAGAAATGTAATGGAGTTGGGACAACCCAAAGGGACCATGAGACAAAAAGTTAAAATTTAGAAATTTAAAGGAAAGTGTTTATTCAAGTTTAGCAAGTGCTTGAACAGCAGCATCTCCTGCCAATATGAGAGCCACTGGGTGAGGGTCCAGGTTTGGGGTACTTATAAAGGCAAAACCTTGAGAATCTCTTGCTATATCTTAACAGACAGCAAAAAACAAGAATAAAGTCACAGAAGCAGCTGGTTTGTTATGATAGCATTATACGATGTGAGGAAGCAGAACAACAGACCATGAGGATCTGAGACCATCCTCTCCTGGTTGTTTCTCAAGACTTGATTACTGACACAGCTGACCCCATATTCATGCCCCATACATTCTTCAGTATATAGCCCTAGGCTGGAAATAAGTTCTGCTGAATTCTAGGACCCTCTTTGAAATAGTAGCCTAATGAAAAATTAATTTAAGATAGAATTGATTTAGTTTCCACAAATGAATAACAAAGCTACTAATGTACAAATGGATAAAAGATTTAAGAAAAGGTATCAAGAGATGAGCAGAGGAAGGTGAAGATTCTCCCCAGGTTCTATACTCCATCCTTCTCTCACATAGTGATCTTCTAACAAAGAAGATGAAAATGCTGATGGAGTACATGATCTCCAAGTACAAAATGAAGAAGCCTGTAAGAAAGGGAATGAAGCTGAAAATTTTCAATAAAAGGTTCAAAGAGCAATTCCCTGAGATTTTCAAGAAAGCTACCTATTGCTTAGATGTTGTTTTAGGCCTTGAGTTGAAAGAAATCCAGTCCAATGGACAATCTTACATGGTTAGAGCAAGCTGGAATTTGATGATGATGGAAGTAAAACCAAAAAAGCTGGGTCTTCCCAAGAGAGACATTCTGATCCCTCTCCTGAGTGTGATCTACTTATATCATTACTGTGTCTCAGAAGAGAATGCTTGGAGCTTCCTGAATATGTTAGGAATCTATGATGGAGTCTCAACCATCATCTTTGGTGATGTCACGAAGCTCATCACAGAAGATCTTGTGCAGGAAAAGTATCTGGAGTACCATCAGGTAACTGAAAGTGATCCTCCACGTTATGAGTTCCTGTGTAGTCAAAGAGCACAAGTTGAAGCCAGCAAGAAAAAGGTGATAGAGGTTTTGAGCCATGTCACTGGATCCAGACTGTCTGCCAAGTATAAAAAAAGCTTTGATGGGAAATGAAGAGGTCAAACCTGAAATTATAGTCCTGGACAGCTCTAACAGCAATGGCAACAGCAATGGTGATGGCAATGGCAAGGGTAAGGGCAAGGGCAAGGGCAAGGGCAAGGCAAAGGCAAAGGCAAAGGCAAAGGCAAGGGCAAGTAAGGTCCAGCCACCTACCTGCTAGTGCGATCTAAGGCAGTCTGCACTACGTGATTAAAAATGTTTCTTCATCTTTGTTCTTGTTATGCTTGAATGAGTTGTTGGTAATACTCTTTTCTATCTCTTATCATAGTGTTAACTTGGAAGTCAGAAGATAAGAACAATATCAAAGATAAAGATTTCATTGTTGTTTACAAAGGGTTTAAAATTTGGATTGATTTAAAATATAAATCAGAATGTTGTCATTAAATCTGGTGTTGTGCAGTAAGATAACATGAAATTAGACTAAGAAGACTTTGAAAGCAAGATAGACTAAAAGTGTCAGGTTTTAATTCAGTGTTTTGTGTTATTCCATGTCTTTTTCAGAAATGTAAGAGTTGCACACCTGATTTACTATGGTAGTAAAGAATTAGGAAAAGTTAAAAAGGTGAGTCTGGTCTTTTTTTGAGGTTTCTGTTTTACTCAAGCATTAATTAAGCATCTGCTCTTGAGAATTCTTTACACTTTGTAATGGGGACAATTACTGATTGGCACCCCCTTCCCATGGTGTGTGGATTCTAGGAGACATTCTTCATAAACCATGGGAAATATTCTTTCTTGAGAGGTATAGAATAATGTGGGGATCTGTCTCTACTCACCAGTTTCATGGCAAAATATTTTGATCATAGTTTTTGTTTGTTTTTTTTATTTTTTAATTTATTGGTTTTTATATAATTTTTGTACAAGATTACGTTACAAATAGAATATAGACCCATGTCCCCCTCCCAACCCCCCCAACCAGATTCACCATTTCAGTCAGTTCTTTGATGCAGTCTTTTCTGTTGTTTGTGTTCTTGTTGTCCTTTCCAATATACATGTAATCATATTTTTCTTTTTTTTTTTAAATTAGTTTTTTATTGATGCTTTGTGCATTTCATACATATTTTCCAATTCAGTTCAGGCTTATTTCCCTTTCCGTCCCCCCACCCCCACCCCATCCCAGATCATGCATTCTGCCATAACTGTCCTGCATCTTTCTCTCAGTTTTTTTTTTTCATTTTTAGCTATAAGTGATAATCCATGAGTACAAGCATCCTTCATGCAAAACCTATCTGCAGGCTGTTGTGCCCAAACACCTACAGCCCCACCATCCAGTGGGGGGTGACAGGTTGTTTGTTCAATCAAGTTGATCAAATGAGTGTCCAGACTACATTGCTGTAGTTTCACCATTCACCCCATTCGCAGCCCTTACATTCTACCACGCCCCCTCTTCCGCAGGTTGATCCCTAGGCTTAGAAAAGGGGCACAGGTGGATGAGAGGTAAAACAGTCCACTCTCTCTGGAGCTGTTGACTTGGACTCTGGTCAATTCTGGCTGTTTCCTTTCATGGGCTGACAGTTTGTCCAGGAATAACCTTTCGATCCTACTAATGAAGAACAAGCAATTAGATATATAGGTATTTAAGCAGCACTAATAGTTATGGTAGGTTACTTTAGCATAGACACATGTTTGGATATGTTAATCCATGAATTACAATTTTCCCCCCTGTTAAATATGACAGGGTCTTATTGTGGCTTATAACATCTCTTAACCTGTAGAGGATGTAAGCTTGTGGCATCAGCCATGGGTTATTTCTCCAAGGGGAGAGCCAATAGCCAATTAGATTTGGGATATACAGGCACATGGCTGCCTCTGCTGCACAGTATTTCCAGGCAGGTGAGGTGTAGCTGGTGCTGACGGTGGAGTCTTGCTTGACTCAGGGAGACCCGTATTTGCTTTATTGGTTTAGTGGCCTTTGGTAACACTCTCTGGCATTCCAGAGGCCATCTGTACACTTGCATGTGTGGTCTCAATACATCCCTCCCATGTTAACGTCAGGTCTTCGGCAGCAGGGTCTTATTGCCTCTCCTCCTGTAGGTATCCCAACTTAGAGGCAAGGAGCCCTTACCTTTTGTGGGGCCTTGGATCCCCTGGCCAACATCCACCTGGTAGAACAATCCATTGCTGATGTCAGAGCTCCTGTATTAATATATTTTGCCTGAGTGCATAGCCCTAGGACTTTAGTATTATATTTGGTTCTGAACAGAGAGTAATCCCTTCCACAGTTCCCATGTCTAGTAGTCAATTAAAGAAAGCAGTTTTACCAGTTTTATAAGAGATTACCTCTACAATAGTTGTCTCCAATTTACAGTTGGGGAACGACCTCATCATCGTCATATTTCTCCTTGTTCTATGGGGGGGAAGGCAAGAAAGTCTCTCATATCAGAACCTTTGTGGCACCTAGAAGGTAAGTTTCATTAGGACTCATTATAACTAGTTGTTACATGTAGGATCCACAGAGGGGTTCGATGTTTATGGCAATCTGAGGCTTTTCTTCCTTTGAATGTTCAGATGGGTCAGCCTTTCCTTTGCCACTTTTTGGTACATCCTACTCAATGCAAACCTGTATCTTTTCTTTCTCAGCCGTTAAGTTGGTGACGTTTTGTCCTGTTGGAACAAACAAATCTTTTCCCATAGTTAGTTTTAAGGTTTGAATTGCAAGGGTTTGATGAAAAGTTTTCATGTCTTTCTGTATCCCCCCCTTTTTTTAGCGTATGAGTCTCCAGAAGACAGTTGTATTATACATGACTATAGGGTGGAGTCAAGGCACAGATTTCATCAAATTCACCCATGTTGTTTTGGGTGTCTATATATGATTAACTTGGGAAGCAAGTTTTTGTTTGTGACGTAGAATGCTGCACACTTTGTGGCATCTCATAGAGCAGAATTAAGCAAACGAATTCCAGGTAGAGGCATAGAAATGAATTAGCTCAAGATGAACACATTAATAAATCATACTGACTGATAAGTGAATTGTACAGCCAAAGAGACTGTATTCAGCATAAATATTTTCAGTACTACTAGAAGGAGACTACAAAACTAACTTCTCAGTAGAGTGCCTGAGTTTTACAGAGTTTTTTTTTTTTAATATTTTACTATTTTTTTATGTGTATGAGTGCTTCATTCATGTGTATAAGTGCATCCTTCTCATGGAAATTCCCACAGAGGTCAGAAGAGGACATTGGATTCCCCTGAAAATGGAGGATAGGACTGTTGTTAGCCACGACGTGGGTGCAGGGGATAGACCCCGTCTCCTCTGAAAGAGCATCTAGTGCTCTTAAACCATTCAGCCATCACTCTAGCCCCCTTAAGAGTGTTTTATGTGCCCATGTTCTTAGAGATAATAAGTGACAGGTTTGAGACTAAACTGACTGTCTTGAGCCTGAATTGCTCCAGTCCACATACTGTGGCTCTTAGTTCAGTTTTAATTACAGTACTTCACCATGCATCTTAACTGTCACAAAAAAGGAATATTTGCTTTCTGTACTAGATATTATGTATAGTTGAAGGAGGAAGAATCTCAAAATGAATAGACTCAATAATGAAAGAATATTCTGTGATGATGTGACTGACAAGGTACAGAAGGTCAAGGTAGGTGTAGCTTTGCCCTAGAGTAATTCCTGAGTTCATGTGAGGCCTCATTTCACTCCACAATATTGCAAAGCTAGAAAACACCACAGTCTTCTTCCTCACTGTAGAAAGTAAATCCCATCACAGAAAATCAAATTCTATCAGTAGACAGATAAAATGATGAATTTTGTGGCAATTTGGGGTGGTGTTTGTTGTTGTGGTGGTGTCTTCTTAAGTACCTGGGCCCACTCTCTTCTGTTACAGTTTCTCTTCCATCTCAACATAAACTTTGGACAGTGACCCATTGTTAAAAATTGGTTTCAGACATCAAATTCCTCTCAGATTACAGGGTGTCAAGGAATATTTATTTAATCTCTGAGGCCATGAAAAGAAAGGCTGACTGCTTAGGTTTATTGACATAGCATGAAACCACTCCTTGAATATCTGCATACCCATAGCCAAAGACTACTCTCAGTCTTAAATATGGGAGCCTCCTCTTGAAGTAAAAGGAGATAAAGACTATGGCTACAAAAGATGTTGAGGGCTGGAGAGATGGCTCAGTGGGTAAGAACACTGGCTGCTGTTGAGAGGACCTGGGTTCAGAACCCAATGCCCACATCATGGCTAACAACCATCCATAACTCTAGTGATACCCTCTTCTTAATTCCACAGGTATTACATGACACGGGTGCCTGTACATTCCTGCTGGGAAAGCATTCATACACATAAAATAAAAATAATAAAAAAATAAAAAAGATGTTGAGAATAAAAGACAGTTGAGGCCTGAGTCCTAGAAAATTCATTTACAGTACCTCTTTAAGGTTTAGTGACCACTACAGAGGAAGGGATAGAAAAAAATGGTAGAGCCAGAAGATGGGAAGAATTTTCTTCGCAGTGGTAGCCATGCATGTAGTGTCCCACCCCACCTCTCCTGCTATCAGTTCCCCAGTTACTAAGCAAAGCAATGAGCAGACTCTCCAATCTTAGACTAGAGAATTTATCAGGCTTGTCTACAAAGTGAATGGAGACAACATCTCTTACATGGAGAACAGTGATTCTCCTTTCCCACTATGGCCACCCAGAAACCTAGCATGAATTCTGTGTTCTCTGGCCCATGATGACAAAATGGTAAAAACACGCCCCCAGCCCCATGTGGCAGGCTTTTTATGTGTCCCTATCCCCAACATGGTGCCAGTGGCATCTCAGAGTTTCATGCCCATTCTCCAAGCATTGTGGAAACACCAGCATTTTGGGAACCTTGCTGCGGTCCCGGCTTTGCCCTTAGTCCCTCCCTCTAAGCAAACCAGACTTCATCTTTGTAGTTCGCAGCTTGTCAGATGATAAATACATTTCAAAGAAGATATATTTTATCCCACAGAATTGGAGCTACAAAATAGTATTTTTCTAAGCCAGACATGAACGTGGCAACCTGTCAGGATGGGACTCTGCCTGGCTTGAGCACTGTGGATTTCAATGCCCACCATCACACAAGCTTCTTTGAGGAGCCAGGGATGGGTGGATCCCCCTGCTAATCAAGCAAGATCCCATAACCTGAGGCCTTCCTTTTGATATATTGAACAGAAAAAATGTCACACTTCCTGGTTACCAAAACACACCTGGAAGATTATTGCCCCAGTAAGAGCCATTTTGACTTGCACCACTCTGACCCTCATTGACACCCCCTGACCCCCATTTCTTCCCTGAAGCATTGTACCTTTAGCATAAAACACTTCACTTACCACCAAATAAACCAAGTGATTTCCCCCGACATTTCTCCTGGGTAGTTCTTGAGTTCATCCTTCCACCTCTCTCTGGGCTCCCCACCTCCTACTTCCTCCCTCTTCCTGCCCCCTTTGGGACTTGTCATGCTGTCCTGCCAGAGCACTCCAGGGAATCTGCAGTCACCCATGCTCCAGAGAGGAAGAACATTGTAAAGCCACATCTGGTGCCACAACCCAGATCTATCGCCTTTCAGAGAACAAGAGAAGAAAAAATGTAAGATCTCCCCCATCTTGGGTGGAGTACAGTAATGGGCAATTTTGCCCTGTGTTTCTCTTGAGTGAGACATTCTTTTACAAATATTTTCATCGGATTCATAGAAGAGAAGGTGACTTTCTCCATCCAGCAAAGGACTGGGGTAACAGGTAGATATGCCCCTCTGAGTTTCTCATGTGGGACAACTGTCTTTCTTCCAAACTTTACTTTCTGTCTGTACTGTCCTGAGAGGTTCAGTATGATGAACCAATAAAGCAAATATAGGTCTCCTTGAGTCACACAAGACTCCTCCATCAGCACCAGCTACACCTCATCTGCCTGGAAATACTGTGCAGCAGTGGCAGCCATACGTCTGTATATCCCAAATATAATTGGCTATTAGCTCTCTCCTTGGAGGAATAATCCGCAGCTGATGCCACAAGCTTACATCCTCTAATGGTTAGGAGATGTTATAAACCACAGGAAGACCCTGCCATACTTAACAGAAGAAAATGTAAATCATGAATTAACATACCATCCAAACATCTGTGTCTGTACCAAAGAAACCTACCATAAAAATTAGTACTGTTTAAATACCTATATATCTAATTGTGTGTGCTTCATTAGTAGGACCGAAAGGCTATATATTATACTGTTTAATAGCTAAATATCTAATTGCATGTGCTTCATTAGTAGGATCGAAAGGTTTATACTGGTACAATCTGGGGCATGGCGCCGCATGAAAGAAAAAGCTAGAACTGACTAAGAGACCAAGACACAGCTCCAGAGAGAAGTGTGTTTTGCTTCTCCCCACCTGTGCCCCTTTTCTAAGCCTAGGGAACAATCTGCGGAAGAGGGGGCGTGGTAGAAGTAAGGGCTTTGATTGGGGTTAATGGTGAACTACAACACACTATAGACTGGACACTCATTTGATCAACTTGATTGAACATCAAGCCCCCTGGTGGATGGGGGGACCCATGAGCTGTTGGGTTTGGGCAAAACTGCTTGCAAATTGGTTTTACATGAAGGATGCTTGTACTCACTAAATTAACTTATTAAAAAAAAAAAAAAAATAAAACAAAAACAAACAAAAAAGCAGAGAAAGATGCCAGAAAACTTTGGCAGAATGCATGATCTGGGATGGGTAGGGGGTGGGGTGGGGGGAAGGTACAGGGATATAATGTCATGAACTGATTGGAAAATGATGATATGAAATACACAAACATAATAAAAAATTATAAAAAAAAAAAAAAAAAAAAAAAAAAAACAACAAAAAAAAAAAAAAACCAAAAAAAAAAAAAAAAAAAAAAACGTCTTCCTGCACAATAAAATTGTGTTTCGGTTAACCCAAAATAAAAAAAAAAAAAAAAAAGTGAATTGTTAAGGTTTTTCACGAAATGAGGTTTCATGTGCTATCTGATCCACCCCCTTTTTTTAATCCATGTGAGTCTCCAGATAGCAGGTTTGTATTTACATACAAACATAAGGGGTGGAATCAGGCACAACGATTTCATCAAATAACACCCAAATGCTTGTTGTTGGGGTGACGATATATGATCTTTACCATGGACAGGCAAGCTCTAATATTTTTAGCAGTGCCGAGCTTCTGTCAAGAAGTGGATTATATACTAATCAGGGATGTTAGCGCACGGGATCAAGGCGCCCGACAAAAGCTAAGGCTGCCTGTTGCTGCTAAACTGGGGATAAGAGCTCAAAAGATAGGTGCGATAAGCGGCGCTGCTTGGCCCGAACGACCCTGATGATAAGCATGGGAAAGATGTATTGAGACCACATATGCATGTGTACAGATGGCCTCTGGAATACCAGAGAGTGTTACCAAAGGCCACTAAACCAATAAAGCAAATACGGGTCTCCTTGAGTAAAGCAAGACTCCACCGTCAGCACCAGCTACACCTCACTTGCCTGGAAATACTGTGCAGCAGAGGCATCCATATGCCTGTATATCCCAAATCTAATTGGCTATTGGCTCTCTCTTTGGAGGAATAACCCATGGCTGATGCCACAAGCTTACATCCTCTACAGGTTAGGAGATGTTATAAGCCACAGTAAGACCCTGTCATATTTAACAGGAAAAAATGTAATTCATGGATTAACATATCATTCAAACATATGTGTCTATATCAAAGTAACCTACCATAACTATTAGTGCTGCTTAAATACCTATATATCTAATTGCTTGTGATTCATTAGTAGGATCAAAAGGTTATTCCTGGACAAACTGTCAGCCCATGAAAGGAAACAGCCATGATTGACCAGAATCTAAGACAACAGCTCCAGAGAGAGTGGACTGTTTTGCTTCTCATCCACCTGTGCCCCTTTTCTAAGCCTAGGGAACAATCTGCGGAAGAGGGGGCATGGTGGAATGTAAGGGCTGCGATTGGGGTGAATGGCGAAACTATAGCAATGTAGTCTGGACACTCATTTGATCAACTTGATTGAACATACAACTCCTCACCCCCCGCTGGAAGGTGGGGCTGTGGTTGTTTGGGCACAACAGCCTGCAAATTGATTTTACATGAAGGATGCTTGTACTCATGGATTATCACTTATAGCTAAAAAATGAAAAAAAAAAAACTGAGAGAAAGATGCAGAACAGTTATGGCAGAATGCATGATCTGGGATGGGGGGAAGGGAAAGGGAAATATGCCTGAACTGAATTGGAAAATGATGTATGAAATGCACGAAGCATCAATAAAAATGTTAAAAGAAAAGACAGCTCCAGAGAAAGTAGACTGTTTTGCTTCTTGTCCACCTGTGTCCCTTTTCTAAGCCTAGGGAACAATCTGCAGAAGAGGGGGCGTGGTAGAATATAAGGGCTGCAATTGGGGTGAATGGTGAAACTACAGACTGGACACTTATTTGATCAACTTTATTGTACATACAAGCCCCCCCCCCCAGATGGATGTTGGGACCAAGGGGCTGTGTGGGTTTGGGCACAACTGCTTGCAAAATGGCTTCACACAAAGGATACTTGTACTCATAAATTATTACTTATTGGTAAAAAATGAAAAAATAATAATAAAGAAGTAAAAAAAATAATCTTCTGTACATCAAAGTAACAATAAAGGAAGTGAAGAGAAAACCCACAGAGTGGGAGGAAACCTTCACCACAGATACATCTCACAAATCATTGATTTCCAGAATATATAAACTACATAAAAAATCAAAGAAATAAAGAAAACAAATGAATCACTCAAAAGATGGAGCAAAGAGCTGAACAGAGACTTTACAAGTGAGGAATTAGAGATGGCTGAGAAACACCTTAAAAATGTTCAATATCGGTAACAATTAAGGAAATGCAAATTAAACCCACTTTAAGATATCATCTCACTCTGATAAGACTGGCCAGGATCAAGGAAACAAATGATACTAAGTTCTGGAGAGGATGTGGGGAAAGGGGAACACTCATCCATTGCTGGTGGGAATATAAACTTGTACAACCACTATGGAAAGCAGTGTGAAAAACTCTTGAAAGACTCAAAATGAGCTTACCACCAAACCCAGTCATACCACTCCTGGGCATATACCACCAGACTCTTCTTACCACAGAGATACATGCACAGCTATGTTTATTGCTGCTCTGTTCACAATAGCAAAAAGCTGGAACCAACCCAAATGCCCCTCAACTGTGGAGTGTATAGAGAAACTGTGCTACACCTACACAATGGAGTTCTATGCAGCAGTAAAAAAAAGACAGCATCATGAACTTTGCAGGTAAATGGATGGAACTTGAAGATATTATGTTAAGTGAAGTAACACAGTCCCAGGAAAACAAATGGCGAATGGTATCCCCCATCTGTGGATGCTAGCGCCAATAACCTAGTTGTAAACATTTCTTGTTGGGAGTGATGCATATTGGAAAGAATACCACCACCACCAACAACAGAAAGGACTGCACCAAAGAACTGACTGAAAGGGTGCATCAGGTGGGGTGGGGGGATTGGGAGGGGGACATGATTGTAGATTTGATTACATAATCTTGTACAAAAAATATGTAAAACAATAAAAATTCTATCAAGAAAAAGAAAAAAATAAACAAACAAACAAATAAAAACAAAGTCAAAATCTAGTCTCCTAACAGACCATACAATTCAATTTTATTGTATATTTATACACTTGTAATGTGTATACAGTACAAGGGAATCTGCCGTTCTACCAAGGGGAAGCTCAGGGAACTGAGTAGTGTCTGAGATGACCATATACTTTGGACTAGCAAGAGAAATGAGAGAATTACATCTTATTTTTACTATCACAATGCAAAAGCCTTTGAGCAGGCTGTCAGATTTAAGTCTGTCAGGCTGTCAGTATTTATGCCAGATCTAAGGGAAGATAAAAAACGTCATTGTTTGGATATTGTAACCACCACAAACAGAAGTGGAAAACCCAATATATGCTTGTCACAGGTCAAGAATATTCTGTTCATTACAAAACACCCATCAGTCATAGAAAACAGGGCTTACCAAAACCATCTAAAACTGTGGAACCTGAATCTCAGAAAGCTTGATAATTTGCACAATTCATATTGCTTGCATCTAACAGAGATGGGACTGGTTCCATAGTGCGAGATAATCATAAACCATGATAATCCACTCATGCCATCCTGAGAATTACCTCATGCCCCTCTTAATTCCCTTTTCTTATTGTTACTGTAACACCATCTTAACAAGTAAACATTCCGATCTGAAAATATTGGGAGTAATATCTCACTATATAACAAGGTAAAGAAGGTCATCAAAATAATTGTAAAGGCTTCATATTTGTATGGTTTTGAAACAGAACTTCACACTATAGTGCAGGGTCCCACAGGACTCACCATCTATCTGAAGCTGGACTTATATTCTTGGCAATCTTTTCCTTTAAAATTTTTTTATTAATTTTCATTTTATATATGTGAGTGTATTGCTTGCATGTTGTACACTCATGTTGTCCAGTGCCTATGGAGGTCAGAAGACGGTCTTGAATCCTCTGGAACTGGAGTTACGGATGGTTGTTAGTTGCCATGTAGATGCTGGCAACCCAACCTGTATCCTCTGTAAGAGCAGCTAGTGCTCTTAACCATTGAGCCATTTCTCCAGCCCCCATATCTCTTTTTCTTGATAGCAGTAATTATAGGTATGAATTAAAATCTTTGGCGAAATAAAAACTATGAAGATAGAAAAAAATGACTATATTTAGTGGTGATAGAATTGTGTACTTATGTGATATTAGATAGCTTCCAAATGCCAAGTTGGTTAAAAAAATCTGACTAAGGAGCTGGAGAGATGCCTCAGTAGTTAAGAGCAGTGGCTACTCTTGAAGAGGACCTGGGTTCAGTTCTCAGTACCCACATAGAGGCTAATAACCAACCAACTGTCCATAACTCCAATTTCAGGGAATCTGACTCTCTCTTCTGGCCTTTGTGTGTATTGCATGACATGGATGCACTTACACAAATAGAGACAAAACATACACGTAAAAATAAATAAAAATTTTTAAATAGAAATAAATTAAAATTTTTAGGCCAGGCATGGTGCTATATGCCTTTAATCCCAGCACTTCAGAGGCAGAGGCAGGGGGCTCTCTCTGAGTTCAAGGCCAGGATAGTCTACATAGTGAGTTCCAGATCAGCTAGGACTAAAGAGAGACACTGACTCAAAAGGACAAAAAGTAATTAACTAATTAGTTAAAAATTCTAAGCAATTTATTATTTGAAATATGCATTTGAGAAAAACAATCAAGCAGAAAAAAGAATGAAAATATAAGTATGAGGGTGGCTTTCCTCCTTTTCTCTTATTCTGTATATTTTCTTTTAATTTACCTTATTTTATCTCAGTTTGCCTTAATGTTGTGGTGTGAATAGGGTTTTGTTTCATACATGACACTGGCATTGAAATTACTATTAGCTTAGGATTGAATTGAACTCTCGATTCTTCTGGCCTTACAGTCATGAGTTACCCAGCCCATAAGATTTTTTTTTTTATTTTGATTGAGTGTGTGTTTGTGTGTGTGTGTGTGTGTGTGTGTGTGTGTGTGTCTATGTTGGTTTGTACTCATCTCCTAAATTTGAACTCCTGACTTGTGCAATCCATTTCTTGGATGGAAATGGATAAATCTCTTAGATGGCAGAACTACTCTTAAGAACAACAGGAATCTGGTCACAAGTTAGCAGTGGAAGCTCAATTTCTAGGAAGCCTTTAAGACATGGGACAAAGTTTCTTTTTCCATGAATTAATACTAAAAGTATACACTCATTTTAATGATATGGACTCATTCAGAGATCTGCCTCAAACTATTTTCATGGCTAGAAGGCCACAGAGGATATAGTAGTGCTATGCAAATTCTTCTGAACCCACATTTGTCTAAGGAGAACAAGTGCAGAGAGATTATACAGATTTGAAAGATGTCCAGATAGTAGCACTAATTAGGATTTTGAGGAAAATCACAGTTTTGCTCACTAGAATTCATATTATGCTGTTGGGTCTTTTAGGATCAAAACATAATATAACTGTGATGGTTAATCCTGTGTCAACTTGACTGGACTAAGGAACAAATAAGAGAAAAGGGATGTTTGGATTGGACCACCTCAACCCGGATGGCCCACCCCAAATGTGGGTGTTACCTTCTGCCGGCAGGCAGTATAAAAGGCCACGGCAGAAGGAGCTGGTCCCTTTTCTCCTGCGGCTTGCCTTTCTCATCTGTTGAGTTTGTCTTGCTGCTGTGATCAACCTTTCAGAACCCAGCGTGTACTGAGACCGGCAGATCTCCTGGAATCCATTCGGGCCTTCAGCACTAGATTGGGACTACTGAGACATCCAGCCTTGCGGACTGAGCAGTTCCCTGCATTCTCTTGGCCTTTCCAGTGTGGTACAGCTACTGTTGGACTCCTTGAACTCTGTCACGTGAGCAAATCAATAAATTGTATATAGCTATATATTTGTCCTGTTACTTCTGTTTCTTTAGAGAACCCTGACTAATACAGATTTTGGTAACAGACGTGGTTCTAGAGAAACAGAATTGAAAGGATGAATTTCTTTAGTGGGCTTGGTAGTCTCTGGAGCCAGCTCTCCTACTCCATGAAGCCTAGAGTTACTGAAAGCTTTCCTAGTGGCATGAAGAGGAATGAGAATCCTTGGTGTAGACTATTTGAAGTAATTATGAAGATAGATCCATTTGACTCACCTAAATCACCTCTTGTGAGAAGCAAGGAATTTAGTGACTCTATATATAAAACGTTCGAGAAATTGCGGAAAAATAAGGAAAATAATGATGTTGCCTTGTTGCTCCTAGCATGTCTGGATAAAGTGATAGAGGAAAATATGGAGCTCAGTGATAAAA